>JAWNNL010001028.1:0-10021 GCA_035045005.1 Liodrosophila aerea
CACAAACCATACTACCACACAATAAACAAACATAAGTGAACAGTGAATCCAAAGTGTGTTTTTTTATTTGAGACATTTCCTGCTGCCTCCTCCAAACAAGCGTTAATTACTTTTAAAAACTGTTGCTCCTTTTGTTGTTGCAAATGCTTTTTTTTTGCGTAGCTGCAGGGGCTGCAGTGGCAGCTGTCGCTGCTGGTCGCTGCTGTCGCTGCTGTCGCTGCTGTGGCGGCTGTGGCTGCAGTGGCAGCTGGAGCTGAAGTAGCTGCTGTGGCTGCAGTGGCAGCTGTGGCTGCAGTGGCAGCTGTGCGCTGACTGTGGCTGCTGTGGCTGCAGTGGCAGCTGGAGCTGAAGTAGCTGCTGTGGCTGCAGTGGCAGCTGTGGCTGCTGGAGCTGAAGTGGCTGCTGTGCCTGCTGCTGTGGCTGCACTGGCAGCTGTCTCTGCTGTGGCTGCTGTGGCGGCTGTGGCTGCAGTGGCTGCTGGAGCTGAAGTGGCTGCTGTGGCTGCAGTGGCAGCTGGAGCTGAAGTAGCTGCTGTGGCTGCAGTGGCAGCTGTGGCTGCTGGAGCTGAAGTGGCTGCTGTGCCTGCTGCTGTGGCTGCACTGGCAGCTGTCTCTGCTGTGGCTGCTGTGGCGGCTGTGGCTGCAGTGGCTGCTGGAGCTGAAGAGGCTGCTGTGGCTGCAGTGGGTGCTGTGCCTGCAGTGGCTGCTGTGCCTGCAGTGGCTGCTGTGGCTGCACTGGCAGCTGTCTCTGCTGTGGCGGCTGTGGCTGCAGTGGCTGCAGTGGCAGCTGTGGCTGCTGGAGCTGAAGTGGCTGCTGTGGCTGCAGTGGCTGCTGTGCCTGCAGTGGCTGCTGTGCCTGCTGCTGTGGCTGCACTGGCAGCTGTCTCTGCTGTCGCTGCTGTGGCGGCTGTGGCTGCAGTGGCAGCTGTGGCTGCTGGAGCTGAAGTGGCTGCTGTGGCTGCAGTGGGTGCTGTGCCTGCAGTGGCTGCTGCACCGGCCTGGCGCAGTGGCCTGTGGCGCAGTGGCAGCTGTGGCTGCAGTGGCAGCTGTACCTGCAGTGGCTGCTGTGGCTGCTTTCGCTTCTGCCGCTGCTGTAGCTGCTGTCGCTGCTGTAGCTGCTGTCGCTGCTGTAGCTGCTGTCGCTGCTGTAGCTGCTGTGGCTGCTTTCGCTGCTGTCGTTGCTGTGGCGGCTCGCTGCGGGCTGCAGTGGCTGCTGCACCGTCCATGGCGGCTGTACCGGCCATGGCTGCAGTGGCATCAGTGGCTGCTGTGCCTGCAGTGGCAGCTGTAGCTGATGTACCTGCCATGGCGGCTGTACCGGCCATGGCATCTGTGGCTGCTGTGGCATCTGTGGCTGCTGTGGCATCTGTGGCTGCAGTGGCATCTGTGGCTGCTGTGGCATCTGTGGCTGCAGTGGCACTGTGGCTGCAGTGGCAGCAGTGGCTGCTGTGCCTGCAGTGGCAGCTGTGGCTGCAGTGGCAGCAGTGGCTGCTGTGGCTGCAGTGGCATCTGTGGCTGCAGTGGCATCTGTGGCTGCAGTTGCATCTGTGGCTGCAGTGGCATCTGTGGCTGCAGTGGTTCTTGTGGCAGCTGTGGCTGCAGTGGCTCCTGTGGCTGCAGTGGCATCTGTGGCTGCAGTGGCATCCTGTGGCTGCAGTGGCATCTGTGGCTGCAGTGGCATCTGTGGCTGCAGTGGCATCTGTGGCTGCAGTGGCATCTGTGGCTGCAGTGGCATCTGTGGCTGCAGTGGCATCTGTGGCTGCAGTGGCATCTGTGGCTGCAGTGGCTCCTGTGGCTGCAGTGGCATCTGTGGCTGCTGTGGCATCTGTGGCTGCAGTTGCATCTGTGGCTGCAGTGGCATCTGTGGCTGCAGTGGTTCTTGTGGCAGCTGTGGCTGCAGTGGCTCCTGTGGCTGCAGTGGCATCTGTGGCTGCAGTGGCTCTTGTGGCTGCAGTGGCATCTGTGGCTGCAGTGGCATCTGTGGAGGCTGTGTCTCCTTTGGTTGTTGTGGCTCCTCCTCTTGCTCTCGGTCCAACATCGTCACAGTAAATGACGTTTTACGGCGCCGGTTCTTATGTGTGTGGTACGTTCACACACATACTAACTTATGTGAACAGTTATATATGATCAATATTTCTCTCTCTTTTTCTCTCATGGCTAACGTACATATTTTATTTGTACCGTTATATTCGATCATATTTCTGTCTCTGTTTCTCTCTTCGCCAACGCACGGTTGCTTAGAAAAAAATCAAAGCGCCAAATTTAAAAAAAAAATGCACGGTTGCTTTCAATAAAATCGAGGCGCCAAATTTGAAAAAAAGAAAACAATCTTATATATTCTTAAATTGAATAAAAATACAAATTCTTAAAACAATAAATATTTAAAATATAAAATTGAAATATAAAAAATAAATGTCAAACGTTCACCAAAAACTAATGAAAACACCAACATATTTAAGCAAAAACAAAGAGAAAAAAGAGAGAAAATACTAAAATTCGAAGAAAAAAACACACAACTGGTACTTATTTTGGCTACCGGGGTTGTAGAAAAGTTTTTCGAATTTAGTTTCCTTTGTTGTTGCTGCTTGTGCCATCGCACAACAAAAAACACCACTTTATTACAAATCCGCTCATTGTGGCAACTATGTAAATTACGCGCAATTTTGAACGAATTTGGCAGCATATCGATAGCAAACATATCGATATTAAAATAATTTCACAAAAATTTTATATATTCTTAAATTGAATAAAAATACAAATTCTCAAAACAATAAATATTTAAAATATAGAATTGAAATATAAAAAAATATATGTCAAACGTTCACCAAAAACTAATAAAAACACCAACATATTTAAGCAAAAACAAAGAGAAAAAGTAGTACTAAAATTCGAAAAAAAAACACAACTGGTACTTATTTTGGCTACCGGGGTTGTAGAAGTGTTTTTCGATTTTAGTTTCCTTTGTTGTTGCTGCTTGTGCCATCGCACAACAAAAAACACCACTTTTATTACAAATCCGCTCATTGTGGCAACTATGTAAAGTACGCGCAAATTTGAACGAATTTGGCAGCATATCGATAGCAAACATATCGATATTAAAATAATTTCACAAAAATTTTATATATTCTTAAATTGAATAAAAATACAAATTCTCAAAACAATAAATATTTAAAATATAGAATTGAAATATAAAAAAATATATGTCAAACGTTCACCAAAAACTAATAAAAACACCAACATATTTAAGCAAAAACAAAGAGAAAAAGTAGTACTAAAATTCGAAAAAAAAACACAACTGGTACTTTTTTGGCTACCGGGGTTGTAGAAGTGTTTTTCGATTTTAGTTTCCTTTGTTGTTGCTGCTTGTGCCATCGCACAACAAAAAACACCACTTTTATTACAAATCCGCTCATTGTGGCAACTATGTAAAGTACGCGCAATTTTGAACGAATTTGGCAGCATATCGATAGCAAACATATCGATATTAAAATAATTTCACAAAAATGAGAAATAATATGTTCAATTAGTTTAGCATATTAAATGTTTAATATATTTCAAAATATTGGCTATAGCAATACCCATACATATACCGATGAACGCATATGCAAATGTATATGTATGTACGTATACACACGCCCTAACAGAACTCACACATACATGCATGCCCGCATTCGCTAGGCTACATGTACACAGCTCAGCTGGCATGCGAGAATTGTTTTGGTTTCCCCCCTTCCCCACACTAATTAATTGAATTTCGAATAACTCCATTGTTTATTGTCTAATCAAGCTGAAATTTTCAGAATAGACTTGGGTAGCCAATAGCTACTTATATATTAAGCCCCAAGTTTTTATCTTTAAAATTGTGGCTACAGTTGCTCTTCGCTGTGGGAAGGGGGAGGGGGTTTTCAGATATCAGCGCTTAACGTGCGTCTAAGGGTCATAAGCAATCATTCTGCGAAAAAATTAGGTCGCTATATCTTACCGTTTGGGCTGTGCGTTGATGATCAGTCAGTCACTCAGTCAGAACGAACTACTTTATATATATAGATTGAAACATTCAGTTGTTTCTTTGTAAGTATATATGTTGTTAGTCAGTAACTATGTTTGACTTTAACTGAATGACAACTCAAGCGCGCTTTGGCTCTTGGGTGAGGAGCGTTGTTTCAAGATCAAGTGGATCGTGGTTCGAATGTCAGCGAAGAGGACAATAATTTTGCTTTTTTTAACCCTGCACCGTCATCCTTCGTCAAAATGACTACGCGCGATTTTATTTTTGAATTAAAACCTATTTCTACTGTTTATTTTAGTCCCCCTTTTCGTGTAGTACTTGTCAGTAACTTAATAGTTGGTAGTCAAAGTAGGACAATGCACTAGACACATCCTAAGTATTTTATAATTTGATTTTTATGAAAGAAGTCGTCATATTTTGTATGTAAATGACGTAGTTTTTTGTTGAAAACGAGCTATTTGCCAAAAAGAGGAAAGCTGTGAAATGATTTTTTTAAGGTAAAGATTAAAAACAAAATTACAAAAATGAGAAAAAATATTAAAAGAAATATGTTTAAATATAATTAAAATAATAAAAAAAGTAGGGAAAGCGACAGTCGGACGCAAAGCTACAGTCGGACGCAACCGACAGTAGGTGACCCTGTACTTTGATTTGCCCTGGGAGTCCATAATACATAGCAGCAGCATATATGTACATACTCACATACACATACACATGCACTTCTACACACACACATACACTTATTCATACAAATATATACGCATATATACGCATACGCCCTAGTAGCCGCGTACAGTGTGGCTTCCCCCCTCCCCTACCCACATGCCTGGTACTGAAAATTGTTTGTCGAATATCTCCGGTGTTTCTTATCCGATTGGGCTGCAACTTGCACCAAACATGCAAAGCATCTAAAGCTTTAATCCTGCAAAAAATGAATCCAGTGACTCTAAAACTGTATATACTGAGAACATTTTTGTAAATTTGAGGGGGAGGGGGATGACTTTTCAAACATTTGAAACAAACTTGACCTGCTTATGTAATACACAAACCTAACAACAAAAAAATTAAGTCTCTAGCTCTAATAGTTTCCGAGATCTAGGTGTTCATACAGACGGACGGACAGACGGACAGACGGACAGACAGAGAGGGCTAAATCGACTCAGCTCGTCGTCCTGATCAAGAATATATATACTTTATGGGGTCTGCCACGCCTCCTTCTGCCTGTTACACACAAATGTCATTTGCACAAACTTAATAGACCCTTTTGTACTTTTTTAAAGTACAGGGTCTAAAAACTCGGAAAGCTACAGTCGGACGCAACCGACAGTAGGTGACCCTGTACTTTGATTTGCCCTGGGCGTCGATAATACCAGCTGCATATATGTATATACTCACATACACATACATACATATAAACATATGTGTGTATACGTACACACATACACTTATACATACAAATATACACGCAAATACAAACAATAACCAATACTCATACAGAAATTCATGCTCACAATCAAAAATCACGCATACGCCCTAGTGGCCGCATACGCTGCGGCTTCCCCCCTCCCCTACTAAACTGCCTAGTACTGAAAATTGTTTGTTAAATATCTCCGGTGTTTATTATCCGATTGCGCTGCAACTCGCACCAAACATGCAAAGCACCTAAAGCTTTAATCCTTCAAAAAATGAATCCAGTGACTCTAAAACTGTATATACTAAGGACATTTGAGGGGGAGGGGGATGAGATATCAAATGAAAAACATAAACTTGGCCTGCCTATGTAATACACGAACCAAACAAAAAAAAAATTACGTCTCTAGCTCTTATAGTTTCCGAGATCTCGGTGTTCAGACAGACGGACAGACAGACAGACAGACAGACGGACATGGCCAGATCGACTCAGCTCGTCGTACTGATCAAGAACATATATACTTTATGGGGTCTGCCACGCCTCCTTCTGCCTGTTACACACAAATGTCATTTGCACAAACTTAATAGACCCTTTTGTACTTTTTTAAAGTACAGGGTCTAAAAATATATTTTGGTATTTAATTTTGCTTACGACATATTTTAGACTCACATAAAATAGGTCGTAGTCATATTTTTTTTTTTTTTTTTCTCTCTCTTTTTATTTACAATCTGTCTGTTTAAACAATAAGTAAATTGTATAATTAATATTAAATTAACAGAAATAGCAGTTTTCCAATGAGCCCTGCTATTATATAACATATAACATCTTTTCAGTTTGATTTATTTAGTTATCTATCGGGGAGATCGAGAATGTGGTATCTTTTCAGTCTTCTTACAGTTAAACTGTTGTCTGCTAGACTTAAGGCTAAGTTATTTTCGTGGTGGTGGAGTCTGTCGATGTATTTCTTACTAGTTTTATTTAGTTCTTCTTTTACGGTTGGCATATTAAGGTCTTTGTGAATGTTTGCGTTTGATATGTAAAAAGGAGCATTAACAATTTGTCGCAAAGTTTTTGATTGGTAACGCTGAAGTATCTCAATATTTGAGTTGCTAGCAGTTCCCCAGAGCTGGATAGCGTAGGTCCAGACAGGCTTCAGTATGGATTTGTAGAGGCGAATTTTGTTTTCCAAAGTGGTTTCAGATTTTCGACTTATCAACCAGGACATTTTTAGTGTTTTAAGTCTGAGTTGTTGACATTTTGCTTTAATGTGATTTTTCCATGTTAATCTGCGGTCGAGATGCAAGCCGAGATACTTCACACAGGTACTTTGTGGAATTGGCGAGCCGTTAAGTGTCACATTTGGGCAGCTACCTGGTCTTAGTGAAAAAGTTATTTGGACGGATTTCAAGGAGTTGACTCTAATTTTCCATCGAAGGAACCAGTCTTCAATTAGGCTTAGCTCATACTGCAGGAGTTCAGAAGCTTCATTTATACATGTGCTCGTGGCCAAAACGGCTGTATCATCAGCATATGTTGCGACAGTGCAGTTGTTTGTGACTGGCATGTCGGCCGTATATAGGGTGTAGAGGATTGGTCCCATTACGCTTCCTTGTGGGACGCCTGCGTTGATGAGAAGTAGTGTTGATGTTTCGTTTTTCTGCTGCACGTAAAAGCATCTTTTATTCAGATATGATTTGATTAATAAATGGTATGGAGCAGGTAGCCATTTCTTTATTTTGTACAATAAACTATTGTGCCAGACTCGATCGAACGCTTGTTGGACATCAAGAAATGCAGCAGTGCAGTATTTTTTGTTTTCAAATGCAGAAACTATATCATTAATGACCCTGTGACATTGCTCAGGAGTCCCGTGACCTCTCCTGAAACCGAATTGGTATTCAGGAATGATGGAAAGTTCGTCCAAAATTGGCAACATTCTCTTCAATAGTATTTTTTCAAATACTTTCGAGAATATTGTCAACAGACTAATGGGACGGTATGATGTCAATTCCGTTTCTATTTTGTTTGTCTTCAGGATCATAATGATCTCTGCACATTTCCATTGACTTGGAAAGTGGTCTAGTCTGAGAATCGCGTTAAATACCAGAGTGAGAAACCGAATGCATTTTGGTGGTAAGCTTTTTAGGGTGATGCCGTCTATTTTATCAGGGCCTGGTGCTTTTTTATTGTTCAAGCATTTGATTTCTGTCACAACTTCTTCATATTTGATGCTTTTAATAGGCAAGCTCATTTGGCAGGGTGTCTCAAGAAATTTTTCTACCTCAGTGTCTGTTATAAAGTTATTTAGGTCGTTTGGCTGAAATACCGAATGCAGATGTTGTGCAAATGCTTCCGCTTGTTCGTTATTAGACCTACACCAAGTTCCATTGCTTTTACGAATATTTATGTTTCTTTTAGCTGGTCTCTTAAGGTATTTAGTCGCCCTCCATAGGTTGTATTCGTTGTTGCAGGAATTAGGGTCTAAGTTTCTTAGATACGCAGCTAGAGATTCATTGCGTAGGTTCGACAGCAGTTGTCTAAGCTCAGATGCAGCCTTGTTATATAATTTTTTGTCAGCAGGGTAGTGAGTTTCTTGCCAGCGTTTTCGCAGGTTCCTTTTAATTTGTATTTTTTGTCGAAGTTCGGTTGAGAGGTACAATTGGTTTGGTTGTTGGTGTTTAAGAGCATGATTCGTGGTTCTGTAACTCGCTGTATGAATTTTATTTGTGAAAAGCTCCACAGCATAGTCTATCTCCTCTCCTGTTTTTAAAGGAATGTCCAGGCTTATAGCTGAATCCAAATAGCTTTTAAATGCGTCAATGTCTGTACACAGTAAAAAGTGCTGGAGTAAAATTAAATCTTTTACACCCCATTTAAAACTATTTTGGAGTTAAAAAAGTGGTTCTCTGAATTTTAAGCTTCTGGTTTAAAATCAAAACCAAAATGGAGTAAAACTAGCTGGTCACACTCTCATCTCTCGCTCGAAATGTGTGCATACATACACAGAAGAGTTGCAATAAACGATAAGTTTGCTCTCTACGCACACATACACTCAAACAAAAAATAAAAAAATAAAAAAACGTAGTTCTCTGCCTGGACTTGAACCCGAGTCGTCCGCATTCTGCATTCTTGCAATCTGTTCATAAGAAATGTATTTGGGATGTGCAAACTGTTAAAGCTTTGTGGCGCAAGGGTCTAAGTCGACAGTGAACAGTGTTGCGTGTGTCAACCAAGGAGGAGTCGTGAGTTCAAACCGGAGAAGCCGGACAAGTAAATTTGGTATGTAAAATTAAAGATATAATCAAATTTAATTGATGTAAAAAATTTATAAAATATAAAGAAAAATTTATAAAAAAAAAAATATTATAAAAATATTCAAAATATGCATCATATGTAATTTGGCGGTTAATCTAATGAGAGGAAAAAATCATGATTTAAGATTTTTGTAAATCTAAATTTGAAATTATGGTCGTGATTTTAGATTTTTGATTTTTTAGCATCTTATTTTAAGCTGAATAAATTAAATCCTATTTTGGTTTTGATACAACTCCTCTCTTGGTTTAAAATTAAATCCAAATTCGATTAGCGTTCAAACTATTTTGGTTTTGTATTTACACCAAAATTGGTTTAAATTGTGCACCAAGTGAGAGAGCAACGCTTATATGTGTGTGTATACCAATGCTCTCTTTGTGTACTCCAGCTGGTTTAAATTTAAAACTTTTTTGGATTTTTTTTATATAGAAACCAAAATAGTTTTAATTTTATTTTTTTTTTTTTTACTGTGTAGAGGCAGTAATGATTTTATAGGGCTTATCCAACATATGGGCTATTGTGCTGTACGTTGCTATTATCGGAGAGTGATCTGAGTTTAGGTCAAAGCTCTCCATTACTCGCATCTGTGATTGTGGTATTCCAGAGAATACTACGAAATCAATCAAATCTGGAAGTTTTCCACTATCAGTTGGCCAGTATGTAGGCTTACCAGTTGACAAAGTTGTTATGTTATTGTTTCGTATGCATTTGTATAACTCTGATCCCTTCGGGTTAATCAATCTGGATCCCCACCATGGATGTTTGGCATTGAAGTCGCCTCCCACAATAAACTTTTTTCCCAGTCCTTCGAAAAAGTTTTTAAAATCGAGTTCTTTTACTGAGAATCTTGGTGGGAGATAAATCGCTGTTATAGATACATCTGCGTGCATACATTTTATCACAATTGTGGCAGCCTGCATAGCGTTTTTCCTTGTACTGTCCATGATTTGAAATTTAAGGCTCTGCTTGACAATAATTGCAACACCTCCATGAGCTTTGTCTGACGGATGGTCAGCTCTTACTGTGTCGTATCCAATAACACGAAAAAAAGATTTACTAGTGAAGTGTGTTTCAGAAATAAGCATGATGTCAATGGCATTTGTTTTTAAAAATAAAGATATTTCATTTACATGGTTGGAAAGCCCATTGGCATTCCATATTCCTAAGTTCAGATTTATTTGCATAGCTTATTTACAAGTAACATTATCATGTTAAGTAAATTGTTGGTAAGTTGAAATTGTTTTTCTAGAAGCTGTTCTATTCGTTCTAGAGACGTGTTCGAGATACTAT
>JAWNNL010001031.1:0-35326 GCA_035045005.1 Liodrosophila aerea
GTAACAGAGTGGCTCAAGAAGAACTCGCTATCCTTAGCAGCGCATAAAACGGAAGCGGTTCTGATCAGCAGCAGGAAGTGCGTGGAGACAGCTGTCGTGGAAGTGGAAGGGTGCGCAATCACCTCAAAGCAAGCCATTAAGTACTTAGGAGTGCTCCTCGACCGCAGGCTCACATTTAAGAGCCACCTCGAGTACACCGCCGACAGAGCTGCCAAGGTGGCAGGTGCACTAACAGGCTTGATGGCGAACCTGGGAGGCCCACGGCAAAGGAGCAGGCAGCTCATTGTCAGCGTGGTTACGTCCACAGTATTGTACGCTGCTCACATATGGGCGCCGGCAATGTCACTGAGCACGTATGGGCAAGCTTGCAGAGCAACATACCGGACATGCGCACTCAGGGTGCTAAGTGCATTCCGCACGGTCTCCGACGATGCGGCGCTGGTTCTGGCGGCGATGATACCCCTAGACCTCCTGGCTGCAGAGGCGAAAAGTGGCGATCCGAAGAAGGTTAAGCGTGTCCTTACCATGAGCAAGTGGCAAGACAGATGGCAGAGCAGCAGTAAAGGAAGCTGGACGAGACGTCTCATCCCAGACGTCCGACGATGGGTGAGCAGAAAGTTCGGTCAAACCGACTTTTATTTGACACAAATACTGACGGGACATGGTTGTTTTAAAGGCTATCTTTTTAAATTTAAACATGAGTAGACCCGTTTTGCACACACTGTGCGCGGACCATTGAAGACGCTGAACATGTCCTGTTTGTCTGTCCTAGATATACTGCTGAACGGGACGAGCTAAGAGCGTTAATCCGGAGACCTTTCATAGTCGATGACTTTCTAGACATCCTTCTTAGCTCGCAAAATAATTGGCTCGCTGTAAGCCACATGGCAGCAGTAATATTACAAAACTTGCGTCGCGCTGAAAGATTGCGCAAATTGATTCCAAACTCTAGATAAAATCCTAGAAGAGGCTTTCATGCCATCTCCCCCTCGTGAGGTAGACATAGTACCAAGTACCGCGGGAGGGAAACGGAGAGTAGGTGGTGGTTTTACTGGGTGGAAGTCCCAGACTTTTCGGCTTTAAATGCTTTCCCCTCCTATAAAAAAAAAAACACACACAACAAGCGGTACCCGCACACACACACACACAGCAAGCCGGCGTGCACCCGCACATACACACACATACACAGACGGCACAACGTGCACACGCACACAGCAACACGCGGCGGCCTACACAGCGACACACACAGGCACATAGACAGACAGCCAAGCACAGCAGGATGGAGCGGTGAGTGGTGTGCCATTTTCTATTACTTTTTTTTGTGGTGAGAGGTTAGCAGAACCTCAAGAAGAAATTTAAAACGTGCGGTGCGAGCGTAGGGTTGACATATTTAAGCCCCTACTGTCATTAGTTTAGCAAAAATAAAAGCATTGAAAACGAACAACATGCGGTGTTAAAGAAATATAGTGCGGTGAATGTGCGGTGGCAGTGTTTGGTGCGCGCGAGTGTAGCCTCTCGCAACGGCCCACGCCGAGTGGGTGCGGGTGGCAGCCCGACAGAGTCTCCCGAGTAACACTCTAGACTCTGCCATGGTTGCCTCCTGCACCCATGCGGCGTGTAGTGTGGTGGAGTCCCGGTGAGGGAGAGTCACTGGCTGTCCGGGTAAACACCCTAAGCCACGTGATCTTCTCCCTTGCAAGGCTACACTACACGTGTTCACAGAGGTTGTACCTTTGTGGACATAGTCGGAGAGCGGAGGGCAGGGAGCGTAGCAGGGAGGCAACGAATCAACGTCCAGGTTGCACCTGGCGTTGCTGTAGTTGCATCCCTGGTACTGCTTGCTGCCGCCCACTAGCGCGAACCGTGGGCAGGAGTACAGGGTGTCGAGGTTGCACCTCGCGCTTTGTGACGCCTGCTGCGGACACCGGGCCCTGCCCCGTGCATAGCCGCATCTACCCTTACATATTTTTTTCACCCTACAGCCGCATACCCTACCAGACCCTGACAAGTGTCGCCTTGTCCTACCTCAACGACCCCATTCACATATGAATTTCAGAGTTTTCTTTTATTAAATCTTATTAACTGCTCAAATACCCTTCCTTCACAAAACGTCTCTAAAATAAAAAAGTAGGGAAAGCGACAGTCGGACGCAAAGCTACAGTCGGACGCAACCGACAGTAGGTGACCCTGTACTTTGATTTGCCCTGGGAGTCCATAATAGTCCATAATAGTCCGTAGAGTCCATAATAGCAGCAGCATATATGTACATACTCACATACACATACACATGCACTTATACACACACACATACACTTATTCATACAAATATACACTAAAATACAAATAATAACCAATACTAATACAGAAATTCACACTCACAATCAAAAATCACGCATACGCCCTAGTAGCCGCGTACAGTGTGGCTTCCCCCCTCCCCTACCCAAATGCCTGGTACTGAAAATTGTTTGTCGAATATCTCCGGTATTTCTTATCCGATTGGGCTGCAACTTGCACCAAACATGCAAAGCATCTAAAGCTTTAATCCTGCGAAAAATGAATCCAGTGACTCTAAAACTGTATATACTAAGAACATTTTTGTAAATTTGAGGGGGAGGGGGATGACTTTTCAAACATTTGAAATAAACTTGACCTGCCTATGTAATACACGAACCTAACAAAAAAAAAATTAAGTCTCTAGCTCTTATAGTTTCCGAGATCTAGGTGTTCATACAGACAGACGGACAGACGGACAGACGGACAGACGGACAGACAGACGGACAGACAGACAGGGCTAGATCGACTCAGCTCGTTGTCCTGATCAAGAATATATATACTTTATGGGGTCTGCCACGCCTCCTTCTGCCTGTTACACACAAATGTCATTTGCACAAACTTAATAGACCCTTTTGTACTTTTTTAAAGTACAGGGTCTAATTATAAATTTTTCTGTAATTGACCCCGGACAGACTGAGACGCCGACCTCGGCTGGGAAAACTTCGTTACAATACTAAGAACATTTTTGTAAATTTAAGGGGGAGGGGGATGACTTTTTAAACATTTGAAACAAACTTGACCTGCTTATGTAATATACAAACCTAACAAAAATAAAATTAATTCTCTAGCTCTTATAGTTTCCGAGATCTAGGTGTTCATACAGACGGACGGACAGACAGACAGGGCTATATCGACTCAGCTCGTCGTCCTGATCAAGAATATATATACTTTATGGGGTCTGCCACGCCTCCTTCTGCCTGTTACACACAAATGTCATTTGCACAAACTTAATAGACCCTTTTGTACTTTTTTAAAGTACAGGGTCTAAAAACAGAACTGCTGCACGCGATCGGTAGGCCTGGTGGGAAGCAGGCAGCGGCAACGGGAAACTAGCTCCGGGTCAGCTGCTTGATGTGTGGCTCTCCGCCACGGCTGATCGAGTGGGAATTTGCTTCCACTGTGGCCGTTTGGATTCCAATTGGAATGTTTTGCCACAACAGTCTGGAGTAATCTCAACAGGTGTGGGCGGGGTCCTAGGACAGTGGGGCAAATTGATTAAATATGCAAAAACAAAAATACTAGTTAATTAGCTTACATTTAACCTTGTTGGTTCTAGCGACGGTTTGAAATTGCTGTCTCTAATCCCGTTAGCTGGATGCGCGTGGATTTAAATCCAGAGGCGTAGGGGGCGTGGTCTTCTCGAGCCTTGTATAACCTCCAGTGCAGTAAGTAGCCGTTGGCAAGAATTCTGCCAGTAAGTACTATTGCCGGCGCGAATATATTTTAAATATATTTCTTAGCAATGTTGCGGCTTATGCAGAGGGTTTTATTGGCGAGATGTCTTTTTCACGGCCCACGTGCAGCAGTATGGATACTGACCGACGTGAAGTATGTAAGGCAGCAGTTTAAGAAAAGAGGCAGAATCTCTAGTGTGGGCCGTTTTTATAGGGCAGAAAAACAGAGCTTTTAGGCAGAAAGGGAGTGGCTTCAAGATGGCTACTATGTTAATTATAACGCATCTTAACCGATAGTTGACCACTGCAATAAGTCGGGTGGAGCAGCAAAAGCTTCTCAGCACAACATCTGCATGCACTCTCCAACTCACAAACAGCTAACATGCATGAGCGGCTTATCAGCGGTAGCATACCTGCATACACACGTCACAGCTGCTAAGGGCGAACATGACTCGAACGCAAACATGTTGCGAGCTCGAACATGCTGCGAACTCGAACCGGTGGCGAACACAAACATGCGAACACTGTGGGTCGTGTTTTACATGTTGCTAAGCTCGTTTTGCATGTTGCTGAGCTTGTTTTATATGTTGCTGAGTTGGTTGGCATGTTGCGATGGCTGTGTTTATGTTTTGCTGCGTTTTGCAGCCACGACCATTACAACACCCGATAATATCCCACCGTTAGACGGAATATTGGCGGGAATTAGACTCGAAGATCTTTTGCATGAAAAGTTCCTATTTCTCTACCTTGGAAGTCTTCTAATAGATAAAAACAGTTTCCTAACTTTCTTTTGACACGGCATTTTAAAAATTGTGGATCAAGTTTGGCATACAAGTTTTGCGTGAACTTGCTGAGTGCAAAATTGCGGCGGAATATTTCTTGGCCTTCCTTGAAGGATACAGGCTTTTTTTTTCATCTGGACGTTGACATACAAAACGAGAGTATGTTCAAGTGGTCCAGCGATACCAAGCACGGGCTTGTTACGCGCGAACCCAAGCCATACGTGGCCCACCAACCCGCCCAACTGACCGAGAGGCGCGCCGCATAACGAGCGGAAGACGGTAGGTCGCGAAAACAAACTACTGACATGCAGAGGTTACAGGCTAGAAAGATGTTGAAGAAGTGCCACTTTCATTAGCGGAATGGAGTTAGCACTCGAGATTATAGAAAAGTGTGTATTATAAAGGCTACATAGAATTCTAAAAGGGTTATGAAGAGAGTAATTATTAAAGCAACGAGGAAGAGATAACGGTAGGAAATTTCTAATATTCCTAACCGGAATCGAAAAACTAATGTAACTGGTTAGTTCAGGGGAGTCAACTTCGCCCCTGATTAGTTTATGTAGGAATACTATACTAAGCATAATTCTACGATTAGAGAGTGATGTTAGGTTAATAAGGAGAAGTCTACTACGATATGGGGGGAGGCGAGAGTTGGTGTCCCAATTAAGACTACGTAAAGCAAAGAGAAGAAATTGTTTTTGCACTGACTCGATTCTATCCTGGTGAATCTTGTATTGGGGGTACCAAATACAAGACCCATACTCCAAAATAGGGCGTACCAGTGCAATATATAAGGTTTTAGTAATGTAAGGATCGTTGAATTCCTTTGCCCAACGCTTTATGGATCCAAGGACCCCCATAGCTTTGCCCACAGCAGAACAAATATGTTTATTAAATTTAAGTTTTGGGTCGAAAAGAACGCCTAGATCATTTACTAATTCTATTCGCTCAAGAAGGTAATCATTAAGTTTATATGGATATAAAAGGGGAGAGCCCATGAAAAACGACATTGCTTTACATTTGCCACAGTTCATGTTTAGCATATTGATGGTACACCATGAATGTAGTCTATTTAAGTCGGATTGAAGCCTGTGACTGGCTAGAGGATCATTAAAAGTCAGACAAATCTTTAAGTCATCGGCATACATAAGTACCCGAGAGAAGGTAATAATGTTAGGCAAGTCATTGATAAATAATGTAAAAAGTAAGGGACCAAGGTGACATCCTTGGGGAACGCCGGAAGTCACATAGACTGGCTTGGATACAAAGCCCTTAAAATGCACTTTTTGAACTCTACCGTTAAGGTAGTTAAATATCCATAACAAAAGCTTATTTGGAAAACCAAGCAGGTCAAGCTTGCGAAGAAGTAAAGTATGATTAACTGAATCAAATGCTTTACTAAAATCGGTGAAAACTACATCCGTTTGCATTTTCTTTTCAAAGCCTTTTACGACCATCGAGGAAAATTCTAATAGGTTAGTGGTTGTCGATCTATTTTTCACGAAACCATGTTGAGTAGGTGAAATGATAGATTTACAAAAATGCTGAAGTTGAGAAGTGATTAGTTTCTCTAGCAACTTAGGAATAGCAGACAACTTGGATATACCTCTATAATTTACGGCTTGGGATCTGTTTCCCTTTTTATGAAGGGGAATTATAAACGACTCTTTCCAAATGGTAGGGAAAGAGCAAGACTCAACTGACAACAAAAACAGCTTGTATAATGGCTTACATAGAACTTGAGCACAGTGTCTAAGTACGCAACTAGGTACACCGTCAGGCCCAGGTGAAAATACAGGTTTAAGAGCCTGTAGTTCATCCAATAGTAAAGGTTCGGTTAATAAAGGATTTGAAATGCAACTAGAAGCGTTTAGCCGATACGGATAGGACTGCCCTAGCTGTTAGCTTCTTGAGGAATAGGTTGTTTGAAAGAAGTCAGCAAAAAGATCGGCAATGGCACGATCATTAGAAGCCGTACTATCTTCAAAGACTATGGAAGCAGGAAATGTTGATGACTTTCGTTTCGAGTTTACGAAAGCATAAAAACGTTTCGGATCTCGGTGAAACTGAAGTCTACACCTTTTCAGGTATTTATGATATTTAAGGTTATTTAAGGCAAGAAAATTTGAGCGAGCAATGACATAGCGAGAGGAGTCCGACTCCTTAAACTTTTTATACAGTCTTGATTTTCTATTCTTTAAGCCCGACAATTCCCTAGTAAACCACGGGGGGGAATGGGATCTCCGTGGAACACCAGAAGGAACACAAGCATCGAATAATGAGTTCAGTTTAGAATAGAAAATTTTGACTGCATTCACCATGTTATTACATGCGAAAAGGCACGACCAATCAGTTTGAGATAGTAGCAGAGTTAGCTTAGCAAAATCGGTTTTCCGAAAGCAGCGAACACGCTCCCCTGACACAAGATTCAGGCCAGAAACTGGTACGGGCAAGTCAATCAACACCTCTAGCGTTGGGTGGTAATTATCCTCAGGAACTGAAATGGGATCCGCGCGGGTCACAGAGAAATTAGAAATATCGGATACAAAAATCAGATCTAACAATCTACCTAGAGAATTCGAGATACCATTGATCTGCGACAATGATATATCGAGTAAGTTATCTACGAATTCATGTGCCATTACCGGCGTTAAGGCAATAGACTGAACTGATGGGAGCCAGGATACAGTAGCAATATTGAAATCGCCACAAATGACAAGGAGATCACGATCCGAAAGTAAAGAATTTATAGAGTTAATTGCAGCAAAGTGGTTAGAATAAACAGAAGAATCCGATGAGGGATGAATATAAGAGCAAGTTACATACACATTAATATTACTAACATGCAATTTAACAGCAACAAATTCAATGTCGGCGATAGAACATTCAATTTGTTGCACCGAAATACTGGCGTCAACAGCTATTAAAACACCACCACCGCGACGAGGCATGCGATCTCGTCTATAAATACAAAAATTATTTTGAAAAATTTCGTAATTTAAAATATCAGGTCTTAACCAGGTTTCGGTAAAGACCATAATATTAAAAGTAAAGGATAGGATATTGCGATAGAGAGTAGAAAGTTTACTACAAAGGCCTCTAACGTTCTGATAGCCAAGAAGGAGAGTAGAATTTAGTTTTTTGAGCCATCAGAAGCGCTAGAGGGAAGTTTAATAGAGGGCCGTTTCTTCTTCTTTTTCACTTCGAACTCTTTGATTAAAACATGTTCCGGCCAAAATTTCTTACTACATATTGTAGAAAAAATTTCAGGAGGAACGGTGATTTTAAATGACGTAATGTCCCGAGCATAACTAAAGTTGAATTTTTTCACCTTGATATTGACTTTTATAGATGCCTGTATATAGGCTAAAACATCTTCTGATGTTGTATCAGGGGCAAGTCTAGAAACAAAAATTTGTTTTTTAGGTGGTATCGCTACTAATGCCTTATGAGAAACTGTCACAGCGCCAAAAGAGGCATGCGTGACAGTTGACGGCGTAACAGTTTCAACCGGATTAGTTTGCTGAATTACTTCAGCCACGCTAACCTCAGTTGAAACCGGCTCGGAGACCGGACAGGTAACATCCATGGGTACAATGTTTACCTTGTCCACGTCCTTACTACTACAAGGAAGTGGGGACGCAAATGAGATTAAATTTTTATTGAGAACATTAGATGGTACGGACATGGGCAAGTGATCCGGAACTAAGAGAGTAGTCGGATCCAGGGACAGACGGTGGTTTGCCTTCTTGCGCCTAGGAGACTCAAGACAGAGCTTCATACCCTTGAATTGAGACTCCAGCGCATTTTTATGCTAACAGACAGTTCACTGAAGCCAGCTCTAGTCTGCCTCATGAATGCCGAAATCTCCTTTTCCGTATCCCTGCATGTTTCACAAGTCCAGCGTAGGCCGGACTTGGACCCAATCAGGTCAACTTTACGACCATTTAGGCCGGCACTCTTCTCATGTGAGACATTCTCACATAGCCAGCAGCAAACGAAACCAATTTTAGTGTTTGCTTGAACCTGGCACTTCTTATTTGAACAGACAGACATGATTTTAATACAATGAGAATTATTAGGTATTTAAAAAAAAAAATATGTAATAAATAATAAATTGAAAAAAAAAGTTAAAATGAAATAGAAGAAATTGAAAAAAGAATAGGTTTTAAAAGAATACAATGGAAACAAATAACCTTAGCGGCCAACTAGGGTTAATTGAAATAGCTGACGCCAACGGTACTTACGCACAAAAACCAAAAACAAGTACCAACCACCAAAGCACCGGTCGCGAGAGCACAGATAAGACGGTGTAAAGAAACCCAAAAACAATGTCAGTGAGCCGAAATATAACTGTTTAGCAGCGAATGCAGAAACAGAAAGGCTATGCAATTTGTTGTTGTGCTTGAATACAAAATTAGAAAATATCAAATTATTAACAATACAGAGCCAGTATTGCGAAAAAACACATGTAAGTTAATCGCAATGTTGATTATGTATTTGATTGAGATCTAAGCACAAATGATGTTAGTAAATTAAACACAAAAAGAGCGAAATTAGTCGCGAGTGAAAACAAAACACGTCTGTGCGCAAGAACGAACGAATCGAACATGACTGAAGATCGTATGCACGACGAATATTTTCCTTGATATCCTGGCGCAATAAAGCTAGGTTATCTTCTCGTGCTAAGGGGATAACCGACTCTTCAAGAAGGGATAACTCTTTTAAAAGCTTATAATCGGCGGCATGCGTAATCATATCTATGCCGAATAAGGCTCAATAAGGAGAACATCCGATCGATTGGTGGACAGCTGATCTTAAGGAGCAAGAAATGCTAGTTAAGTGTGCGTCCCACTCAGTCTGATCATTTTTTAGGTAAGATCGAACTGCAGCTAGCAGCGATCTATTAACGCGTTCAGCAGCGTTGCTCTGTGGAGAGTATAAATTGTGTTCCATTATCACTAACGATAGTTTCGGATACACCAAAGCAATGAAACAGATTCGTTAGGAGGTAATTCTGAATGGCACTTGAGTTAAATTTCTTGAGAGGATGTAGCCAATGAAATTTGCTAACATGGTCAAGCACAATTTATAATCCGACATGGCCGTTTTTACTGCGCGGATACGGTCCTAACAGATCGATATATAATCGCTGAAATGGGCTACAAGATGGATTTTGAGCTCCCATAGGTAGGACGTAAGACATAGTATATACTCGCGAACATCCTTTGCTAGGCCGGGTCAAAAGAGGTGGCGTCTTAATTTCTCTATAGTCTTATGCATACCTGCATGAGAGGACGTAAGACTATCATGGGCTTGCTTAACCGCATCAGGGCGAAGTATCTCGGGAACCCATACCTTCCACGAGGATCTATCCTGTACAGGATCGCCAACAGAGTGATCTATGCGAAAGTACAAAACCGGGTCGACTATTTTTAAATCTGGAAATTTCGTAGGTTCTTGAATGTATTTATCCTTGAGAGAAGTGTACTCTTTCTCACGAAAAGCATCAGATTGAAGATTTATTATAGGGTGCATATCTAGTGCTGAAACTTCATTTTCACACAAGCGCGAAAGGGCGTCTGGGACGACATGTTCTTTCCCTTTACGATGAGATATAGAGAACTTGAACTGCTGCAAACGAAAAACCCATCTAGCAAGACGACCAGATACATTCTGCTGGCGCATAAGCCATACCAAGCTAGAATGGTCAGTAACTACCTCGAACTCTTGGAGTTCTAAATAGCATCTAAACTTTTCTATTGCTAGAATTACAGCCAAGCATTCACGTTCTGTGACGCTGTAATTTCTTTGTGCACGACTCAACTTCCTCATCTTCATCAGATAATTGTACCAGAACTGCACCTACTCCGAAATCGCTGGCGTCACAATGCAAATAAAATTTCTTTGTGAAATCAGGATTTGTCAGGATTGGAGCAGACGTTAGGATACGTTTTAAACTGTCCATAGCTACTTGAGCTTCGGGTGTCCATATGAACTTCTTCTTCGTCGACAATACTTCCGTAATAGGAAATGTATGTTTGGCGAAACCTTGAATGAAGCGACGATACCAACCACACACACCTAGGAAACCGCGAACTTGTTTAAGGTTCTTCGGCGGGGGCCAATTTACGATACAGGATATTTTCGAAGGGTCTGTGCAAATACCTCCACTACCGATAACATATCCTAAATAATTTACGCTGGTGACGCAGAATTGACTTTTGGCAACATTTAGGGTCAAGTTATCTTTGCGAAATTGTTCAGCAAGACGAACTAAGACCGTCAAGTGTGACGAGAAGTCTTCTGACACTACACACAAATCGTCAAGATATCCGAATACACAATATCGGAGATCGGCGGGTATTAAGTCATCTATAAGACGACACATGGTGGAAGGGGCATTGCAAAGGCCAAAAGGCATGACTTTGAATTGGTATAAGGGGCGTCCGGACACAGTAAAGGCTGTGAGCGGCATCGATTCTGGACTAAGCTCTATTTGCCAATAAGCATCTTTCAGGTCGAGCTTGGTGATAATATTTGCCTTGGGCAGACGAGAGAAAATTCCATCAATGCTGGGTAATGGGTAGGCATCTTTTTTAGTGGCATCATTCAATTTTCTGGCATCTAGACAGATTCTAACTTTGTTAGGCTTGACTACCAAACGCAATGGCGAACTCCAAACACTAACAGAAGGCTCAATAACATCCAGTTGGATCATTCGGTCTAGCTCTGTATATAATAACTGTTCTACTGCAGGACTCACTGGATAGAACCTTTGCTTCACCGGTTTTGAGTCTCCAACTTCAATATGATGTTGTATCAGCGTTGTTCGGCCTAAACCTTGTGTAGCATTAGGGAACATTAGTTTAACAACTGCAAGTTGCTGATTTTGCTGAGGCTTCAACGGAAACGCATAAGGGACTTCTTCTGCAGCCAATTCTGCATTAGAATCAATAGAGCTAATAATGTTTGGAGCAAAGGAAAAAATTCTCCAAAAATCATGACCGAGAATTAATTTTTGTTTGATTGAAGGGATCACATACAGTTTCATGGGCTGCTTCTCAGATTTATAGGTCATCTCAACATCGAGGACTCCTATAATCTCTTGACTTGCACCGTTCGCTGTTCTAACATGTGATTTCAAGGGCTTAAATTCCAGGCAATTAGAATAATTCTTTTCAGCAAGAGAGGAGCCTATGCAGCTTATGTTTGCTCCTGTATCTAACAGACCAAGTTCTGTAGATTCCAGAAACGAAACTTCTACATAGCTACGCATAGCATGCTGGTTGTTAAAAATAATAGAGATTAACAATTTTTGATTTTTCTTCACTTCATGGTAGTATTTTCGTAATCTTAAAGTACGCTTTTTTCTTATGGATTCTATACTATTAAAAATACGATTTCTTACTTCATTATAATTTTGCAGTCTTGCAGCGTAAGGCTGTTGATGCAAGGGAATACATTGAGTTGCAGACTCAACGTGGCTTACACTCTTCTCACGATTAGGCTGAGCAGAAGAAGTATTTGGGCATTCATATTCATCTAATGTTTTGAGGGCAACCGGTTTGACGCGGGTGCACCCTGATTCCGGTTTTCCGACCGCTTGCGGTTACAATTTGGGCATTGGGGCTTGTAGATGTTTGGGGCACCGCATCCATAGCAAAAGATTCGTCTCTCTGCTAAACAGTTCTCACAAACATGTCCTGGCTCATCGCAGTTCCAACATTTAACATTGGCACTACGAAGCGCAGATACTTCGGACTCAGGCACAGTTTCTTCTAAGCAGTCTTCTTCTTCGTGATCCGATTCGGCTACGGCATAGACATGTCTACGCGGGACTGCAACTTTTGGTTTTGTTACATTCTCAGAGCGACAGCTAAGTTGATAAGTTAAGTTTTCGCTCATTTGAACTAGACGCTCATTTGAACTAGAAGTTTCTTTCGAGTCTCAGGCAGCAGATTATTTTTCAGTATTTCAATCAGCTCTTCTTCGTCTATCTTGACAGCTGATTTATCAATTAGGCCAGCAACTATAATGGTCGCCTAGCTCGTTAAACATTTTTTTGTGGGTGTAAAAACAGCTTAAAAAAATGAATATCGTTAGTTGGTAGCGCCATCTATCGCCTAGCAGATGCGAATATCATGGGGCAGCATTGGTTTACGCTCCTTGCACATTTCTTTTGCTTATTGGTAGTTGCTTATATACTGTCAGATAGCGGAAATTTCTCTCTCTCTCAAATCGAGGCTTTAAGAGGTTCCAAACTGTCGACTTGCCGCGTGATCGATCTTTTCCAATCCAGACCTTGACCTAGAAGGTAGTGTCGTCTGCCCAAAGAAAATATTTTTTCTTGGACTTGTAAGTGAAATTTTTTTAATTTTTTTGGTTCTATTTCATTTCAAATGAGATTTTTTTAAGGCATTCCGTCCGCTTTAAAAGAAAAGCAATTCAAGAATTAATAATTCTTTATCAGATCTTTTCACTTGTTGCCGAACAGGGTAAGATCCCAAAACCGATAAAGTTTGGTTTTGCACCTAACTAATTCCTTTCTTTTCTATTAGAGCTTTCAAATGCTCTATAGAGCCTCTAAAACCCAATAGGTGGCCCAGGAGTCGTCGGCCCAAAGGCGTGGAGAAGTACCCCAAAAAATCCGATAGAGAGCGCAGAGCGCTTCGACTGTTTTCTAGTTGCGATTTCTACTTACGTAACAGATGATTTGTGCAAGTACCCCCCAGAAAATTGAGAGAAATATGCGGAAAAAATATTAATAATCGTGTCGGATCTAAATTGTGCAGAAAACACTATTATTTTCAAGTGAAAATCATTAAAATCCATTTGGATTTGTGGTAAAACCACGTGAGTCCCAATAGCAAAGAAAAAAAAACTCGGAAAGCTACAGTCGGACGCAACCGACAGTAGGTGACCCTGTACTTTGATTTGCCCTGGGAGTCCATAATAGCAGCAGCATATGTGTACATACATACTCACATACACATACACATGCACTTATACACACACACATGCACTTATACACACACACATGCACTTATACACAAATATATACTAAAATACAAACAAAATACAAACAATAACCAATACTCATACAGAAATTCAAACTCACAATCAAAAATCACTCATACGCCCTAGTGGCCGCGTACGCTGTGGTTCCCCCCTCCCCTACCCAAATGCCTAGTACTGAAAATTGTTTTCCCAATATCTTCGGTGTTTATTATCCGATTGGGCTGCAACTCGCACCAAACATGCAAAGCATCTAAAGCTTTAATCCTGCAAAAAAATCCAATGACTTTAAAACTGTATATACTAAGAATATTTATTTGAGGGGGAGGGGGATGAGATAAAAATATAAACTTGGCCTGCCTATGTAATACACGAACCAAACAAAAAAAAAATTACGTCTCTAGCTCTTATAGTTTCCGAGATCTCGGTGTTCATACAGACAGACGGACAGACGGACAGACAGACAGACGGACAGACAGACAGACGGACATGGCTAGATCGACTCAGCTCGCCGTCCTGATCAAGAATATATATACTTTGTGGGGTCTGCCACGCCTCCTTCTGCCTGTTACACACAAATGTCATTTGCACAAACTTAATAGACCCTTTTGTACTTTTTTAAAGTACAGGGTCTAAAAACATAAGTACATGCGAAACAAAAAAAGAAGCAGAAGCAAAAGCAGAAATATAAAAAAACGATGAATGCAGTGTAGTTAATAAAATAATTGCCTATTAATATTTAATTATAAAGTAAGTGAATTTGTCCAAAATTAATTTTGTTAAACTTCTCAATGTGTGGAAGAGAAGAAGAGAAAGAAATAGAGAAAAATAAGTGAAGAAAGAATAAGATGAAGTGATACACACACAAGGCGAAAACATATGATTTAGACAAATGTTGCGAACAACTTTGATTGTTATGAAAATTAAATAAAGTTGAATTAAAAAAATTATAAATTATTTTGGCCTAACTCTACATTATAATAAAAGAAAGAAAAATACAAGCGCATAACAAGATTAATTATTGTATATATATGTAACATATATCAAAAAAATTCATAATTTGTGTGTTAATTCTTCGACAATACCAATACAAGATTCACCAGGATAGAATCGAGTCAGTGCAAAAACAATTTCTTCTCTTTGCTTTACGTAGTCTTAATTGGGACACCAACTCTCGCCTCCCCCCATATCGTAGTAGACTTCTCCTTATTAACCTACCATCACTTTCTAATCGTAGAATTATGCTTAGTATAGTATTCCTACATAAACTAATCAGTGGCGAAGTTGACCCCCCTGAACTAACCAGTTACATTAGTTTTTCGATTCCGGTTAGGAATACTAGAAATTTCCTACCGTTATCTCTTCCTCGTTGCCTTACTAATTACTCTCTTCATAACCCTTTTAGAATTCTATGTAGCCTTTATAATACACACTTTTCTATAATCTCGAGTGCTAACTCCATTCCGCTAATGAAAGTGGCACTTCTTCAACATCTTTCTAGCCTGTAACCTCTGCATGTCAGTAGTTTGTTTTCGCGACCTACCGTCTTCCGCTCGTTATGCGGCGCGCCTTTCGGTCGGTTGGGCAGGTTGGTGCGCCACCTACGGCTTGGGTTCGCGCGTAACAAGCCCGTGCTTGGTATCGCTGGACCACTTGAACATACTCTCGTTTTGTATGTCAACGCCCAGATTAATTAAAAGTATAAATATATTTTTTTCCTCTCGTCTTCACTTCGAACCCTCCACAACATAGATTTATTTTTTTTCATCTCACTTATATCAGTTAATAACCGAATTTTAAAACATATCGCCATTTAATGAAAAACCAAATTTGCTATTGTGTTCGCATTGTTTTTTTTAATCCTGATTGGTTCATGGAAATGTATACATGAAATTATAGTTAGTTTCTACATTTAGTAATTGTGTGAGAAAAATGAAATTTGATGGTTGTAAATATATTGATAAGAAAATGAATTGCTAAACGATATCTTTCTTTCCTTCGACATGAGTAAATAAATCCACACTACAGGTATTATATGGATATCTTTTGTCGAACCCCGACGAAGATCAAGGTAGGGTGGGTCAAGAGAGTGCAGTCAAATACCATCTGAGACTACACTCTAATTCAATCCTTCTGTTGAGCCCTCTTTAATGAATTTTGTTGTTTTAAATTGGTGATTAAACTTCGTATCAACCTAAAATCCGTATTTTTGTTGTTAGTTTCAGTTAAGGACTCTAAAAAAAAATTAAAGTTTGACTGCTCCTATAATATTAGTTAGCAAAACTAATAAACTAGGCTAGTGTGAATAGAGAAGCGTTGAAGCAGAAATTTAAATGGGTTTTCTTTTATTTAATTGGAATTCGATTGTTTAGCGAAAGCTGGAATAACTCGAGCGTTAATAAGCGAAAATTAGTTTGAAGTAACTAAAAAAAATATAACTGTCTTACACCTGTTCTTACTAAAGTGTTGTTATTCCAAAAGGGTAACCGTTTTGGCATATATCACTAAGCTAACGAACATAAGTTATGAAAACGTTCTCATTCAAAGATATCTAGCTCGTTTGTTTTCTGATGATTTCTATGAATTGGTTTAAGACATAGAGTGTTGAGATGTGCTGTTATACACTTTATGGAAATTCGAGGGTTTCAGTAATGGAATCTTATCGACCGAAAGGCAGTGTAATAGCAAATATATCAGCGCAACTTTGTCGAAAGCTATTTCATGAAAATTCATTCGTTTTGGTTTTATTACTAATTGTGGATCGTGTTGGGATTGATTATACATCGAACTTGTAGCTGGAAATACGTAGTTATGCAATTGCGTAACGACGTCCGTTACATAATTGTTGTATCTTTCGTTCACAATACTTTCAATGATTTAAAAACCAATAGTATCTACAATAGCCCAAATAATATAAATCCTACTCATTCAGAAGTGGTTTTGTTTATTTACTCAACAAAAATGTTGTAAGGAAAGATGATCAATATAGAAAAATGCCGATAAATCATAGTTTTGAAGAAAGAAATCCAGCAGTTAATACTGAGGATAATACTTGTATAGTTTGTGACGATTTAATCACAAATACACAGACCTGTCTGATTACGCCGTGTAAACACATATTTCACAAAAACTGCATTGAGAAACGACTGAAAACACATACCGATTGCCCAGCGTGTTTTGTCGGTCTGCAGCCAAGTGAATTAAAGCGAGTAATAGGCAACTGTTCTCCAAAAAAATCATTGCCACATATAGAGCGACCTGTTACTCGGGGTCATGCAAAAACAATAGCGAATAACCCTCCAGTCGTCGAACCTCTGGTGAATCTTGCAGAGCCACCTGCAAATTCACAGTCTCTAAGTGCAAGCAGCGTTAATCCTCTTGATGTTAGTAATAGTACTAATCGAGCCGAAGGCAATGCACCACCACCACTTCAACCTGAACCGCCACGAAAAGGCCGACCACCAAATCGAAATCCTCGTCGGCAAAGTAACCTAAATATGTCTCAGATACAGTCACTTATACAGCAATCTATTGTGCAAGCATTAACTAATTTGAATTTGAATGCTCCCTCTGCCCAAAATGTTTCTGGTCCTGAGCCTCGTTCTGTCCCAGTTTCTTCTAGTAGACCGTATGTTAATCACGAAGTGAATTTTAACAAAATTGCCGATATAGTGCAAAAATGGGGCTTGCATTTTGATGGAAGTTCCCAAGGATTGCCAGTAGAGGAGTTTTTGTATCGAGTGCAAGTTTTAACTCGGGAAAACCTGAACAATGACTTTGACTCATTGAGCCGAAATGTACATTTGCTATTGGCTGGAAAAGCTAGAGTACTGGTACTGGTACTGGAGGTTTCACAAACGTGTTGAGTCGTTCAATTGGTCAGAGTTTTGTAATGCCATACGTTTCCAGTATAAAGAAAGTCGATCCAATTTAGAATTACGTGAACTAATACGTGCTAGAAAGCAAAAGTCAGGAGAATCCTTCGAAGCATTTTATGAAGCTATCTGCCAACTAGTCGATAGATTACCGGTGCCAATAGGATAGAGAGAACTCGTAGAAATCGTTCAAGCCAATCTTCAAACAGATATTAAAGATAGACTTTTGTTTGAAGATATATATTCTATTGGTCAGTTGCGTCGTATTGTGCAAAAGCGTGAAAACTTATATAACGAAGTAAGTCGTTCTCGGGGATCACATTTTAAACCAAAGGATACCAGAGTATACGCTTTGGAAGAACAGGCTAGTGAGGATGAGCAATCTGACAAGGAAGAGTTACAAGTAGCAGCACTTCAGCGTACCTTGGCAAAAGTAACGTGTTGGAACTGTGAAGTTCAAGGTCACGTCTGGGAGAATTGTCTTGCAGAGAGACGCGTATTTTGTTATGGATGTGGGGCACAAAATGTGTACAAACCACAATGTAAGGATTGTCAGCGCAAGTTGGAAAACCAGAAACAGCGGGTGTCCAAAACAGCAATGATAGCCCGCGAATAACTGATTGTCATTCGGATAACAATGCTATATCAGATACAGATACATCTGTCATAGGAGAAACTCAGTTGTATGAAGTCCCTCAGCCGACATCAATCTTATCCCGTCCCTTAAATACTGTGGAAGAAAATAAAACTAAGATTAGATTTATACCGTATCATGAAAAATTAAGAAATTATCTGAAAATTAGACATAGGATATTTAATGAAGAAACGCCTAAAATAAGACGAAATACTCTTCGACTACAAATTTTTTTTAAAAATAGGAAGAGAAATCAGAAATTATTAGTGGATACCATTTTTCAAAATAAAGAAGATATGCGCAGCTATGCTAAAGTTTATTTTTTAGATGTTGAAGAACTCGGATTGCTCGATACGGGAGCAAACGTTAGTAGCATCGGTTCTTTACTAGCCCAACGAGATTATAGTCAATTGCCAGAATTTAAGCCACTAAGCTCCAGCGTAAAGACAGCTGATGGAGGAGCACATCAAGTGATTGGTATGTTAAATGTATCTATGAGATATAAAGAAGCAGAAACAGCTCGAAGCCGTGCAAGAATTGTTTCCCAGTTATGCCAAGCAAGGTCTAGGTTTAACAACTCTGATTCAACATCATATTGTAGTGGAAGATACAAAGCCAGTTAAGCAAAGATACTACCCAGTAAGTCCCGCAGTTGAAAAGATCTTATACGCCGAAATTGATCGCATGTTGAGTTTAGGCATTATCGAACTATCTAATAGTTCTTGGAGTTCACCCATGAGATTGGTGTTAAAGGCAAACAAGGTTCGTTTATGCTTAGATGCAAGGAAGCTTAATACAGTTAGCATTAAAGATGCATATCCATTGCAAAGCATCGAAGGCATATTTGCACGACTGCCCAAGGCAAACATAATATCCAAACTGGATTTAAAAGACGCCTATTGGCAGATAGAACTATCTAAAGAATCAAACCATCTTGCAGAATTTACAGTACCCTGTAGGCCATTATATCAGTTCAAGGTTATGCCTTTTGGATTATGTAATGCGCCATCTACAATGTGCAGGCTTATGGATGCCATTATTCCGCCCGATTTAAAACACTGTGTTTTTGGGTATCTTGATGATTTATGTATAGTTTCCGCGAACTTCTCGTCACACTTAGCTGTGCTCGTAAGAATTGCAGATCAGTTTAAGAAAGCGAATCTTGCCCTGAACATAGAAAAAAGTCAATTTTGTGTTACTAAGATACACTATCTGGGATACGTAATTGGAAGTGGAGGTATCTCAACTGACCCGTCTAAGATTTTATGTATCCTAAATTGGCCAACACCCCGTAACGTGAAGCAAGTTCGAGGATTTTTAGGAGTATGCGGATGGTATCGCAGATTCTTTCGGAACTTCGCAGAAATTTCTTGTCCCATTACCGAGTTACTGTCAAACAAAAGATCCTTTAAATGGACACCAGAAGCTCAAAAGGCTATGGAAGATCTAATTTTCCATAATCTGTCTGACAACAGCACCTGTTCTGGAAAATCCCAATTTATCAAAAAAATTCTTCTTACATTGTGATGCTAGCGATTTTGGTGTAGGTGCCGTACTAGTTCAACTGTCTGATGAAAATGAAGAAAGACCTATAGCTTTTATGTCGAAAAAACTGAATAAAGCCCAAAGAAATTACGGAGTAACAGAACGTGAATGTCTTGCCGTAATACTGGGGATTGAAAAGTTTCGTTGTTATTTGGAGTTGCAGGAATTTGAAGTTGTTACCGATCATTCTAGTTTACTTTGGCTAATGAGACAGCAAAATGTAGTCGGTCGTTTAGCTAGATGGATCTTGAGGTTACAAGCTTTTAAGTTTTCTATTTCACATAGAAAAGGAAAAGACCATATAGTCCCTGATGCTCTGTCACGATTGTGTGAAAACGACATTGATGAGATTGAACTCAACGAACCCGATGTCGATTTAGATTCCCCTGCATTCTTGGATGATGAATATGTTCAATTGAAAGAAAAAATCTTAGCAAACCAAGACCATTATATAGATCTTAGGGTTAAAGATAAATATATTTATATTCGAACAGAACATTTCACTGGTAGTCCAGGAGAAGATTCTCATTGTTGGTTGCTTTGGATTCCCTTAAGACTACGCCCCGTTGTTATTAAACATGCCCATGACAATGTACTTGCTGCACATGGAGGCATACATAAGACCATAGAACGCCTTCGTAGATATATGTTTTGGCCAGGCCTATCGAAAAAAGTTCGAGATTATGTTCGTGCCTGCGACACATGTAAAGAGACTAAAGCGCCAAACAAAATACTTCGTCCCCCTATGAGTAATCAAAGTGTTTCCGTAAGACCATTTCAGAAACTTTATATAGATATATTAGGCCCTTACCCAAGAAGTAAAAAAGGAAATAGTGGATTACTGATTGTGCTAGATCATTTTAGTCGTTACCATTGGCTCTGTCCATTAAAGAAATTTACATCAGCCAATATTCAAAATTTCTTGTTGAAAGAAATATTTCACAGTTTTGGTGTTCCTGAAGTCATTATCAGTGATAACGGATCCTAATTCAAAGCCAACGATTTCGAAGCCTTCCTCACGAAGCATGGTATCAAGCATATTTTCACAGCTCTATATTCACCACAAAGCAATGCGGCTGAACGTGTGAATTGATCTTTATTGTCCGCTATTCGCTCGTATATTCGTCAAGATCAAACATATTGGGATGAATATTTAACGAATATTTCATGCGCATTACGCTCGGGATTACACCAATCCTTAGGTTGTTCACCATATAAAGCTTTATTCGGGTATTTGGGTCTCGCTAGGATTAGAGCGGTTGCTCATATGCAGCGAGGAGACAACTCTAGTAACGGTTTGTTCGATCATGTTCTGGATCATAACATAAGCGATCGGGTTAGTCTGGTAATTGTTTCCAACACGCGCTGGCCTACCTCTCCGGCGATTAGCGTTCGCACTAAGAGGAGTGGTTGCACCTGGGTTAGTGCTCTGACTGTTATCAAGTGCAGAGGAGTGTGTAGCACTCACATTTAATATAGGGGGCTCTGGCTGTGGCTGTGTTTCAGGGTTTTCCTGTTGCGCCCTCTCGAGGGCCTTGGCAAGGTTCCTAGTGGTCACTCTCTGCGCGACTGGGACAACGCGAGAAGCTGTTTGCTTAGCTTGTGGCAAACAATTGCCAACAACAAGCTTTGGCTCATGCGGAGCAATCGGGGCTTTGCAGGTAAAGCAGAAAGGGTTTTCTTTTAGCCAATTTTCCAAGCACTGCTTGTGAAACACGTGCTTGCAGGGACTTTAATAGCATGGATGCGTATTGTCCATGACATTACGGCAGATGGCGCAATGGTTTTCGGTTTGAGCCCGTTCCGATTCATTTCGATGTGGGCTGCGATTTACGGGCATTTTTAGAATTATATTTCCTGGTTGTGGACATGGCATGTAACATAAGAGTTAAAAGATTTTTTCGGTAACATAAACATAAAAAAGAAGTGAAACGAATTGGCTATTGAAACTATTAAATAGAATTCAAGTTGACGGTTTGACGATTATAGTTTGAGTTAACAGCAAGGATGCGCTTAGCAGCATTAACACAAATTCATGTTAACTTTTACTACAAAACTCGTACGTTTGTCAACCTTTATTCTATCCATTTTATATGCTTTCTAACACGCTGAATTATCTCGCTGTAAATAAAAAATTTAACATAAGGTCAATCAGTATTGGTATCCTCCCAGAATACGCAATATTCTGGAATTGTTTATGAAAATTTCAAAATTTAATCTAACAATCAAGACAGGTGCTACAAAGTGTTGATATGGCAATTCTAATCGTATTAAATATCTGGCAACTCCTGTATGAACTAGTTTAAGTGAACATAAGAACGATATGAATAAACGTTTTTAATCTCTTGTGAACATCTAAACGATGCGGTTGTTTTCCGCCAACAGGTTATGGGCCCAGGCAGTGTCAAAGAGGAAAGCAAATAGTGTAAAAAAGTACAAAACGTACGTGGATTGATAAAGACAATCAAGACAATGAACTCGCTGTATAATATAGAGAAGTTGGACGAAGCCAACTATGACTCGTGGTGTGTGCAGATGCGAAGTGTTTTAGTGCACCAAGATGTGTGGTCTGTGGTTGCAAATACATATATACGTAAAGCCCGAAGACGAGGCTAGTGCAGCATACAAGCAATGGAAGTCCCAGGATGATAAAGCTATGGCAGTGCTTTTTCTATCCATCAAAGCTGCCCACATCAACAGCATACAAAAGTGCGTGAGTTCCAATGAAATGTGGTTGGAATTGGAATCACAGCATCGGCCCTCAGGACCAGTGCGAAAAGTTACATTATTTCGGCAATTGATGAACAAAAAAATAAAAGAAAATGAAATTGTGCAAGCCCATATTAACGAATTTACAAATATTAAAGATAAGTTATCAGAAATCGGTATAGAACTGCAGGAAGAATTATTCGTAATAATGTTATTGGCGAGTCTACCGGCGTCTTATGAGAATTTTGTCGTTGCACTTGAGTGTCGCGACGAGATGCCGTCGTTTGGCGCCATTAAATGCAAACTAACGGAAGAAGGCGAACGTCGAAAAAGTAACGAAAAGGGCGAAAACGAACAAGCGTTTGCAGCGCGCGCGTCTTTCAATAAGAAAGAGAAACAGAATAACGGACAATCGAATAAACGACGAGAACTGATATGCTTCAAATGTCGTAAGGCTGGACATTTTGCAGCACAGTGTAAAAGCAAGGCAGAAAACAATAATGATAGTAACGGTGAAAAAAATGAAAAAGCGAATAAACATCCGCAATCATTTGCTGGCTTCACCGAAAAGTACAGTCTGAATCGTGGCGACTGGTGCGTCGATAGCGGTGCAACATCACACATGTGTGCGCAACGGGATAAATTCGTCGAGTTTGAACATTCAGGCCTGTTCCCATTTTCACTTCGAAAACGAAAACGAAGCACAACGGGTTCGTTTTCAAATTGCTGTTCTCATTTTCGATCCAGTTCGAATAACGTTTTTGTCTTCGAAGTTAATTCGACAACAGCTGTTCAAGCTAAATTGATTGTTGAAGTGCCAAAAATTGCAAAACAACTTTTAAAATTTGTATAAATCAACGAAAAATGCCAGCACCTATATTCGCCTATGCCGAAGAATTACGTCGACGCAAAATAAGTAGTAGGAGACCCTGTACTTTGGTTTGCCCTGGGCGTCGGTAACAGCAGCAGCATATATGAACATACTCACATACACATATACATGTACTTATACATACACACATACACACAAACACATATACATACAATTATTCGCTCAAATACAAACAATAACCAATACTCATACATATGTACATTCATACTCACAATCAAAAATCACGCATACGCCCTAGTGCCCGCGTACACTGTGGCTTCCCCCTCCCCCACCCAAATGCTCAGTACAGAAAATTGTTTGTCAAATATCTCTGGTGTTTATTATCCGATTGGGCTGCAACTCGCACCAAACATGCAAAGCATCTAAAGCTTTAATCCTGCAAATGGATCCAATGACTCTAAAACTGTACATGCTGGAAATATTTTTGCGAATTTGAGGGGGAGGGGGATGACTTTTCAAACAAACGTCGTCCTGACTAAGAATATATATACTTTATGGGGTCTGCCACGCCTCCTTCTGCCTGTTACACACAAATGTCATTTGCACAAACCTAATAGACCTTTTGTACTTTTTTAAAGTACAGGGTCTAAAAAAGAATAAATTTGTTTTATAGGTTTGTTGAATCTTATCGAGTAGACAAGAAAATGTTTACGTCGATTTTGGAAAAAGTGCAGAATAGTTTTGAAGAAAGACATTCGTGTATTTCACCAACAATTCAACTGGCTGCTGTTTTGCGCTTCTTAGCGACGGGGTCTTATCAACTAGGTGTAGCAAAAGATTACGATGTTAATATTGGTCGTAGTACTTCGTGGCGCTATCGATGTTCTGTAGCGTTCTCTTTGCTCCGACTGGATTCAAATGAACATGTCGACAGAGGATCTTACTCTCTCTAAGCAGTGGTTTTTTGATCATTTTGGATTTCCAGGAGTTGTCGGATACGTTGATGGTACTCATATAGCAATATGCAAGCCAGTTGCCGATAGCAGTCTATATTTTAATAGAAAAGGCTATTATAGCATAAATGCAATGTTGGTAAGTTGCATTTTAAAGTTATAAGCCAAAATTATAAAATATTTTGACGTAAATTCGTTTATTTTCAGATATGCAACTATAATATGGAAATTTTACACATTGATGCCAAACACCCAGGGTCTAGCCATGATTCCTTTATTTGGAGCAACAGCCGTGCTAGAGACATTTATAGTAGCCAGTTGGGTTCAGGGGATGGATTTTAGCAGATTCTGGATATCCCCTCGAGACATTTGTAATGACTCCATATAGGGCACCGAAACCACGGTCCGTTGAGCACCGTTTCAACAGGAAGCATGCTGCTGTCCGTAATATAGTGGAACGCACCATTGGACTTTTAAAATCAAGATTTCGCAGCTTACAAGTTAGACTGCCCTATGAGCCCAAAATTGTTGTAAAAATTATCAACATAGGCAGGCACAATGCATCAATTGATGACTTATCGGAGGATAAGGATAAAAATAAAACTTTAAAGTAAAACATTAAGGCACTGACCAGTCTTTATTTTTTCACTTAGTTCCTACTTGCTTATCAAATCTAATTTCTTATTGCTAATAAACTAAAAGTCTTTCATTTTCAAATAAAAATAAACAACAAAAAATTCAACTATAAACTTAAAATTAACTTAACGTTCTTTCATTTGTTTTATAACTTAACTCTTATAACTAATTTTGGTTTTTTTCTTTTAAAATGGTCACTTCTTCCTTTTTTAAATTTACCAACGTCTCCAAGCCATCAGCTATGCGCTTCAAAATAACATTTTGCTCCGCGCATAATGCTGCCATATCGCTTGGGTGCTTCGATTTTGTTTTTGTTGAAAGTGGCTCATCATCAGCAACTTCAACATCATCATTTTCTTTGGTAGAGCTCCTTGATTCGGTTTTTGTTGCAAGTGGCTCATCATCAGCAACTTCATCACCAACATTTTCATTGCATGACCGGTTGACCACACTAGGGAAGCCGAACTCTTCTGCCCCTTCGATTCCGTCTACTACTCGGTGCAATCCGCATATTATTGAAATAGATTCCTCTAATGCCGTCAGTGGCAGTTGCATAAAGGGTCCGCCGCCAGTTGCGGTGGCTTCCTTTTTATTTGCCGCTAATTTCCTTTTCGTATTGGCTTTCCAATCTGCCCAAACCTATTAATGGTTATAAAAATTAATTATATTCATATATGTTTAATAGTTTAAACTACGCGTACTTACTTTTTTCCAACCTGCGACTGACTTAAATGGCGGTCCAAGAGCATTTAGTGTAGCTCTCAACTCATTCCACTGCTCCTCGACCAACACCCGATCACTTTTGGTAAAGTCCTTGGCAATGTCTGGATTTTTTTCCATAAAACGCACCAGAGCTGTTTGCTGCTTAGTGTTTTTGTGGACACCCCTATAATTTAATTAAATTATTTAAAAAAGTCCAAAAAAAACAAAATTAACAATAGAAAAATGTACTTACATTTTAAATGCACAGCTGACGGCGTAGTGTGTACGATAACAAATCGATACAAATTAACCGTCTTTTATCGACTCCAGGGTTTCCACAAATGATACAGAAATAACAAAAAACACATATATTTGACTAAATACACTTTAAACTTACGTTAAATATTGCTTAAAAATTTTTCTTCAAATCGACTTTATTCGCCCGGCGTCATCAGATGAATGCCGCCTCATCGGCCATTTTCTGCAGCGGTGTCTAGCTGCTCTTATCGATAGTTCTTATGCGATGTTAGTTACAGAGTGGCTATTTACATAACTTATCGATACTATACATGGCGGGTTTTCTTACATTTAAATATAATATTTACAATATTTACATTCGGCCAACCTGACTACAGATCGTCCGCGATCTAAGAACTTAAAGCTATTGTTTCTTCAACATTTATCAGCCATGGTTTTAATCTTGCCGGTTCTAAAATACTACAAAAGGGTAATTGTGTTAATTGACAATCTTCAATATCTACAACTTCATAGCGGTCATTATCTAATACTCGGTTAATCTTGTAAGGGCCGCGATACTTTGGAGCGAACTTTTTATTTATTCCTGCAGTGGTGTCGACATTTCGAATAGCTACATAATCACCAATTTTATATACTCGCGGGGCTTTATGCTTTTTAAGATACAAAACTTCATTCCTCTCTTGTGAACTTTGAATGTTGGCATGAGCTTGACTTCTTAATTTCTCTAAGTCTCTAGATTCTACTGTAAGCTTCTCCTCTAAGTATTCAACTAACTCATCTACTAAAGGTCCCTTCTGGCCTACTCCAAACAGCAACATACTAGGAGTTTTATGTGTACTACTATGAACTGCATTGTTTATAGCGTACTCAACTTTATTAATAAGTTTGTACCAATCGGACTGATTAAGGGGCTCAGATAATTTACCCAGCATAGGAGTCAACACGCGGTTGACTCGCTCCACTTGCCCATTGGCTTGCGGTGCTCCCGTAGCCACCTTTATATTTTCTATATTGCGCCCTAGCAAAAAGTTAGTGAATTCTAACGATGTAAAACAAGTACCACGATCTGAGATTACTCTCTGGGGGCGGCTATAAAAATCAAAGTATTTACTTAACGCGTCTCTTGCTTCTTTTGTACTGGTTGTATTAACAGGAAAAAGCTTAAGAAATTTCGTAAACGCGTCAATAACAACCAATAGATGTTTTCTTTTAGAAATTATACTTGGAAGAGGGCCTAAGTGGTCAATATGAAGTGAGTGAAAAGGAATATCTGCTTTCGGAATGCTATGCAAATTTCGATTATGGATGGTTCTAGGCACGGAATGGAGAATACACGGAAGGCAATTTCTAATAACATTCTCTACTTTAGTTCTCATACCAGGAAACCAATATGTTTTCTTTAAATCACTAACACATTTATCTGCAGCCAAATGTCCTAATGTTTCGTGTGATTTTTTTATCACTTGATCTTCGACATTAGCAGGAACATATAAACCAACGGAATTATCTTTATTTTTTCTAAATACCAGTCCATCGAGTAATTCAAAGTTAGGCACAATCTCTTCTTCTAAGGCTTCCCGCAACTTTGTTATATTTTGATCCCGCATTTGCTCAGTCTGTAAGATTAAATTTATGTCGTCCGGGCTGGCTCCCACGATTCCAACTACTTCATGGGAAACTATATCATCTATTTCTTCTTTAATTGTTTCAGAACCTCCCCCCAGCCCCCTTTAATAGCTTCTATATCACTTTTATTAACATAATCGTCTTTATATACTTCACTCAAGTTTTCTCTAGTCTCAAGGTCTGCTAATTTCTCTATGCTACTTTTATCTCTAGGTATTTCTCTACTTCTCTCTTCTCTACGGATGTTCTCTACCTGAACTCTACGGTTGCACAAACCTCCAAACTTCTCTACGGGTTCTCTCAAATCATCTACATGTCTGCTTAACGCATCCACGTGGGCCATGTTCACACCAGGTCTATGCATAATTGAATAATCATAATTTTCCAACTCTAAGGACCACCTTGCTATCCTAGGGTTAATGGACTTTCTACTAAGAGTTTGCACCAAAGAATTGCAATCTGTTATTATTTTAAAGGGTTTATGTTCCAAATATACCCTGAAACGACGCAACGCATTAATAATCGCCAGAGTTTCCAACTCAAAACTGTGATATCGTGATTCCGCTGCAGTAGTCTTACCCGAATAAAACATAACAGGGTGCATCTTTTCGTCATCCTGCCTCTGCATAAGTACAGCTCCGAATCCATGCGAACTAGCATCAGTGTGAAGCTCGGTCTCCCTATCAGGACTAAAAATGGCTAACACAGGTGGATTGGCTAAGGTCGTTTTCAATAAATTAAAAGCACATAATTGTTCTTCATTTAAAGGAAACGGACCTCCTTTCTTCAACAGCTCCGTCAATGGTCTTGCTATTCGTGCGAACGATAAAACAAAGCGTCTAAAATAAGAGAAGAATCCCAAACACGAATGAAGAGCATGAACGTTTTGAGGAACCGGAAAATTTTTTAGAGCTTCTAAATGGCTTTGACTTGGCTTAATTCCGAATCTATCTACCCTATATCCTAAGAACTCACATTCTTTCTGCAAAAACACACATTTCTTTTTATTCATTTCCAAATTCATCTCACTCATGCGATTTAACAACTTACGTAAAATTTCTAAATGCTCTTCTACTGTTCTCGTTGCCACAACTATGTCATCCATATAAACAACAAGGTTTTTACTTTTTATAAAATCCGAAAAGGTTTCCGAAATAAATCTCTGAAAAATAGCTGGACCATTTTTGAGTCCGAAGGGCATCCTTAAGTATTCGTATTGTCCTTGGGGTGTTACAAACGACGTATATCCGCTCTTCAAATCAATAACTGAGAAGCATTGCTTTCCTTCCAAATACTCAAGGCAGTCTTCTATAAGAGGCAAAGGAAAATTGTCCTTAACAATTAGTTTATTTAGACCTCGATAATCTACGCACATCCTGATTTCGCCGGATTTTTTCTTTACTAATACTAACGGAGACGCATAAGGTGAAGAACTAGGGCGAATTATTTTTTTTTGTAGAAGATCATCAATAATTTCAGCTACCTTCTCCCTCTCAAAATACGACAGACGTCTAGGCGAGCAGTAAAACGGGGTTGTATTAGATAATATAATTCTCATATCATATGCGGGGAACAACAGGTTTTCACGTTTCTGACCAAAAATATGATCTTTCACCATAGCGCGACACTTCTCAGCTATGGTCAACCCAAACTCATTACCTACTTTAATGATATCTTCCTCAACTGGTTCTATGCAAGCCAAAAAGTTATCTAAGCTGTTGCCACAATTCAATTGTTCTTCCGGGGAAATTTGTTGATTAGTATTTAAATAAACTTGATGATTAAAACTACTCTTAGTTATATCTTGTGTGCTATTAGTATTGGTGAAAAGAGATGCACAATTAAAGTTATCAGTACTTATGTTTAATGATTTTAATGGCATATGATATCGCGTATTAACATTTTTCTTATAAACTAATTGTATTTCCATGAGTTTTAATGAATCCCGACCTAACAATACGGGTAGGGGCAGGACATTATCGTCTACTACATTTAGCAAAAGTTGATATTGTTTTTTAACAAAATTAACCAGGTACTTCACTTGACCCCAAGTAAATATGGGTTGTCCGCCGATACCAGAATATTTAGATTTTTGTAACTTCAATGTAATATTTTCAGGAATTAATGACTTATGAATAAAGCTTACTGGACTACCAGTATCTAACAAACTTACTATACTATTTCTCTTTTCACCTGACAATCCTCATATGTCCAGCATCTGAATCGCTGCCAACTCCTCCGAGTTAGGTCCGTCGGCGCCGTCATTACGCCCAGCTGCAACTAGTGTCGTTACCTTCCGCTTAGGACATTGTTGATACTTATGGTCCGTACTCCAGCATTGAAAACAAGACACCGTCGGGCCTCTTGGGTTGTCCGCAGTTTCTGGCCAGATGACCCATTTGCCGACAATTATAACAGCGACTGGCATTGGGATCCTGCTGTTGGCTTAAGGGTCCAACCACATTGGGCTTACTAGACGTTTAACGCTCCTCCCGACGAAAAACTTCAGCAGGAATGTTTTTAATTTTGTTATAAACAACAATTTTTTGGCGTAATTCCTCCAAAGAACTGGAAAATGCCATCGCAGAAGCAACTCCGGATCGATCTTGCAAACCTTCCACGATAAATCGGACGATGTCTTCAGTTGCTAACTCTGCTTGTCGTGCAATGCCACACATGACAAAAAAGTATTGAAGAGCGGTCTCATTTTTGCCAATTTTCCGAGCCTCTAATTGCTTAATGACATCCAAAGTAGTTACCTTGAGGTCGAACACGGTTAACAATTGCTCACGCAAACTCATCCAGGTCAGTGCAGCTGTCTCAATCATAAAAGTTCTTGCAGATCCGCTCAATAAGCGTTTGGCGAAGATCCAACGTTTCTTATCCGACACGCCATATGTATTCATAATGTCCTCAAAGTCAACTATCCAACGGGATACAGGGTAGCCATCATCGCCAGAAAAGGACTGGATTAAGGCCTCCAAGTCTCTAATATCAATGGTATCACTTGGCACTGCTCTTCCATTGAACTCCATTTGCTGTAACTCAGCTACACGCTTTCGAGCAGCATACAGTTCCTCAATTTGCTTCAAATATTTCAATTCTGCTTCTATGTTTGCCAAATCATGTTTATTAATATTCGCCGACGCTATCTCAGAGGCATTTTGAATTTCATCACGTCGCGAAATATTTTCAGCAGGCACCGCAATTTCGCCCATTGTCGATGCACTATCGTCGTCCCACTCACACTCGCCTCCAAGTTGCAGCTTCTGGTTGTTGCCATCCAAATTGGACATACCGCCTTTTCCAGTCTCTTGGGTATCAACTGCATTCAACTGTTGTTCTCCCAACTTAATTTCTTTCAGTTTATCTGCACGTTGACTGCCATAACGTTTTTCACAGCCGCACGAAGTTGATAAATAGAAGCGTTGTCTTCAAGCCGAACGTTTTCCTTCTCAAGGATTGCTAATAATTCTTCCTTTGTTTTCTGAATTACGTCGCAATATTTCATGATTTGAATTGTTTAATTTTGGGCCAGTACCCCACACCTGATTTGTAAACTCGTGAATTTTTCTTCAAATCGACTTTATTCGCCCGGCGTCATCAGATGAATGCCGCCTCATCGGCCATTTTCTGCAGCGGTGTCTAGCTGCTCTTATCGATAGTTCTTATGCGATGTTAGTTACAGAGTGGCTATTTACATAACTTATCGATACTATACATGGCGGGTTTTCTTATATTTAAATATAATATTTACAATATTTACAAATGCAATAAATTTTCACGTTTAAGATTATTACACACCAAAAACTTTGTGTTCGAATAATTTTTGTGATGTGTTAGCAACCCTTGACTTTTCGAAGACAGCCGTTTGTGTGTGTTAGTATATGTGAAACGAAATTGCGAACAGCTAAAGTGGTTTCGTTTTACATTCGATTTGCTCAAGCAGGCAAAATTGAAGGTAGCATTTTAAAAAAAATGTTACTAATTAAATTTACATGAAGCATATATTACAAACCGCATATATATGTTCTCAACATTTCAAATAATGAAGAAAAAATAACATTAATTAAAAATTTGCATAAGTTTTTGTGTAAATATTGCATTCGTTTTCAATTCACTGACACAAAGCTGATCGATTTGAAATCGTACCAAAAACGAAGCAAATTGAAGCAAAACGAAAACGAAAACGAACATTCGAAATTCGGAACAGCATTTTAGTCAAAAAGTAAATCGAATGAACGAATTCGTAAATGGGAACAGGCCTGATTATACAGAATCTATTGAGTTAGCTGGAAAGAAGTATATGGAAACTTGCGGTCGTGGTTCGGTTAAAATAAAAAGCCGACAAGGTTTTGAAATAACACTCAAGGATGTCTTATTTGTGCCGGATTTGCAATGCAACTTCTTATCTGTGAGAAAGGCAGTGGAAAATGGATTTGTCAATGATAATGCGAGCATTGAAGACAATGAAGGTGTATCTATAATAAAATGCATTCAGGCAAATGGTTTGTTTTTGTGCGAGTTAAAAAACAATGAAAAACTATGGCTTTGCCATACTGGTAATGAGCTCGTAAAATGGCACGAGCGGTTTGGACATTTAAATATTCAAAGTTTGCGAGAGTTAAAAAGCAAAGAATTAGTGCGAGGACTAAACTTTGAGTCTGGAAGTGACAATTTTGACTGTGTGACGTGCTTAAAGAATAAGTGTCACATTAAACCATTCGATATATCTGAAACTAGAGCAACTAGTGTAGCAGATTTGATACACAGTGACGTGTGTGGACCTATGAGCAAAGTATCAAATGGAGGATGTCGTTATTTTCTTACAATGATTGACGATTAGACCCGATATGTGCATGTTTATTTTATGAAAAATAAATCCGAAGTTGCTGAAATTTTCAAAATGCATATTGCCCTGATTGAGCGTCAAACTGGAGTAGAGGTCAAAATCCTAGGGAGCGATAATGGAACTGAATATGTAAACCATACAGTTGAGGAGTACCTAAAATCAAAAGGAATTAAGCGCCAGTTCACATCGCCGTATACACCGCAACAAAACGGAGTAGCGGAACGGATAAATAGAACCCTCGTTGAGATGGCACGGACCATGTTAAATAGTTCTGGATTGCATGGAGAATTTTGGGTGGAAGCGGTTGCGTGTGCCGCAAATCTGTGAAATCGATCACCAACAAAATCGTTGAAGGATATGACACCGTATGAGTCCATGACTGGACACAAGCCTGTTGTAAAGCATTTGAAAATATTCGGATCAATTGCAATTGCTTTAGATAAAGCGCCGAGAAAAAAATTCCAGGAGAAGGGAAAGGAACACGTAATGGTTGGCTATTCCGAAAGCTCAAAAGCGTATCGCTTATACGACAATGAAACAAGCAAAATAGAGTACCAATTCAGACGAGGTCATGATGGTGTTCAACGAGGCTGAACAAAATACACAAAATGTGGATCACGGCAGTCGGGCTGATACAAATCAGACGAAGGATGAAGAGAATCCGGACGCAACTGAGGATCCTGAGATCCTGAAGTAGAATCTGAAACAGAGCGTCTCAATATAGGACCAGGAAGGCCGAGATTGATACGGACAGGTCAACGCGGAAGACCGCGTAAAGAATACAACATGATCAACATGATGCATGGTTGTGGCATTGATGTTCCCGAGACAGTGCAGCAAGAACTTCTCAGTTCTCAAGCGCAGGAGTGGCGAGCTGCAATGCAAGAAGAATACAACGCTCTCGTTAAAAACAAGACATGGCAGCAAGTCAAGTTACCGGCAAATAATAAACCAATAGCCTGCAAGTGGGTGTTTACCTTAAAGAAAACAAAATCGATCGCTACAAGGCGCGATTGATGGCAAAGGGTTGTAGTCAAAAAGGCGGCATCGATTACAACGAAACATTTTCACCGGTGGTGCGTTATGCTGCGATACGTATGGTTCTTGCTTTGGCAGCGGAATATGAATTGTATGTTTATCAACTCGACGTATCAACAGCATACTTGAACGCAGACCTCGAGGAGGAGATTTACATGAAACCACCAGAAATGTATGACGACGGTACTCAGTAAGTGCTAAAGCTGAGGAAATCACTGTACGGCTTAAAACAAGCTGGCCGTGCTTGGAATGCAAAACTTTATGGTGTACTCAAAGGGCTTGGGTACAAGGCATGCGACAGTGAGCCATGCGTGTATTCAAGAGCAAGCAGGAAGGTAATAAGCGTGATCGCCGTATACGTTGATGACCTCTTGGTGGCTTGTTCAGACAAGGGTGAGATGGAGGCGATTAAAAGGTCAATCTCTTCTTATTTTCAGGTTGTCGACAAAGTTGCAGTGGCAAACTTCCTTGGTTTTGAGGTCAAACGAGATGGCGAGAGAGGTGCGATTCAAATCAATCAATCGATGCACATATTAGGCCTACTTGAAGAGCTTGGCATGAGCAATTGTCGAACGGTATCAACACCGTTAGAACCAAATTTTCAAGTTAACTGTGAGAGCGAGACATGTGAAAAGTGGACGTCACCGAATATCAGTCTATTATTGGGTCGTTGATGTATATTGCTCTTTCTACTCGACCAGATATTCTACATTCAGCATGTAAGCTATCGCAAAGAAACTCGAACCCACATAGCGAGCATTTAGCAGGAGCTAAACATTTGTTGCGATATCTTAATTCAACGGCGAAAATGTCTATCACATATACAAAAAACTCGGAAAGCTACAGTCGGACGCAACCGACAGTAGGTGACCCTGTACTTTGATTTGCCCTGGGAGTCCATAATAGCAGCAGCATATATATGTACATACTCACATACAGATACACATGCACTTTATACACACACATACACTTATTCATACAAATATATACTAAAATACAAACAGTCAGCAATACTCATACAGAAATTCAAACTCACAATCAAATATCACGCATACGCCCTAGTGGCCGCGTACGCTGTGGCTTTCCCCCTCCACCAACCAACTGCCTAGTATACAAAATTGCTTGTCGAATATCTCCGGTGTTTATTATCCGATTGGGCTGCAACTCGCACCAAACATGCAAAGCATCTAAAGCTTTAATCCTGCAACAAATGAATCCAGTGACTCTAAAACTGTATATACTAAGAACATTTTTGTAAATTTGAGGGGGAAAGGGATGAGATATCAAATTAAAAACATAAACTTGGCCTGCCTATGTAATGCATAAACCAAAAAAAAAAAAAATTACGTCTCTAGCTCTTATAGTTTCCGAGATCTTGGTGTTCATACAGACAGACGGACAGACAGACAGACGGACAGACAGACAGACGGACATGGCTAGATCGACTCAGCTCGCCGTCCTGATCAAGAATATATATACTTTGTGGGGTCTGCCACGCCTCCTTCTGCCTGTTACACACAAATGTCATTTACACAAACTTAATAGACCCTTTTGTACTTTTTTAAAGTACAGGGTCTAAAAACTGACAGACCCATTACGGGGTACTCAGATGCTGATTGGGCTAGAGACGCAAGTGACCGAAAGTCATTTACTGGATACACATTCATGTGGGGTGGATCGGCATTTTCTTGGACTTCTAAGAAGCAAGGATCTGTGGCCTTAAGCAGTACTGAGGCAGAATATATGGCACTAGCAGAGGCGGCAAAAGAAGCAGTATATTTAAGAAAACTTATTAATGAAATGAATTTAAATATCGATTTACCGTCTGTAACTTTAAATGGAGATAATTTAAGCGCTATTAATCTTGTAAAGAATCCTGTCTATCATGCCAGAAGCAAGCATATTGATGTTAAATTTCACTTCATAAGAAACTGTTATAAAGACAAAATTATTGTATTGAAATATTGCCCAACTAAAGAAATGATAGCAGATGTGCTAACTAAAAACTTACCAAGAGTAAATCATAAGAAATGTATTTAAATGATGGGTTTAAAGTAATTTGCATTGTATAAGAAAATAAGAATTGAGGAGGAGTGTTGATATGGCAATTCTAATTGTTTAATCTTATATTAAATAAC
>JAWNNL010001032.1:0-33395 GCA_035045005.1 Liodrosophila aerea
GCTACAGTCGGACGCTTATCTACAGTCGGACGCAACCGACAGTAGGAGACCCTGTACTTTGGTTTGCCCTGGGCGTCGATAACAGCAGCAGCATATACTTATGAACATACTCACTTACACATACACATGCACTTATACATACACACATACACTTATACATACAAATATACTCGCAAGTACAAACAATATCCAAAACTCATACAGACATTAATACTCACAATCAAAAATCACGCATACGCCCTTGTGGCCGCGGACACTGTGGCTTCCCTCTTTCCCACCCAAATGCTCAGTACAGAAAATTGTTTGTGAAATATCTCTGGTGTTTATTATCCGATTGGGCTGCAAATCGCACCAAACACTCAAAGCACCTAAAGCTTTATTCATGCAAAAAAGGAAAACAGTGACTCTAAAACTGTACATGCTGGGAATATTTTTGCAAAATTGAGGGGGAGGGGGATGACTTTTCAAACATTTGAAACAAACTTGACCTGCTTATGTAATACACAAAACTAACAAAAAAAAAAATTAAGTCTCTAGCTCTTATAGTTTCCGGGATCTAGGTGTTCATACAGACGGACGGACAGACGGACAGACGGACAGACAGACGGACAGACGGACAGACAGACAGGGCTATATCGACTCAGCTCGTCGTCCTGATCAAGAATATATATACTTTATGGGGTATGCCACGCCTCCTTCTGCCTGTTACACACAAATGTCATTTGGACAAACCTAATAGACCCTTTGTACTTTTTTAAAGTACAGGGTCTAAAAACCAAAGAACAACCGCCCCGATGCAATCATCGAGTTACACCAGTATTTGTAGCAGCAAAATGCATCACGTGAAATCGATCCTCTCGAATATTGGAAGGTAAATTATACACATTCGACTTTTTAACTTTCATGTTAATTTTAAACTCTCTTACAGATGAATAAAATTTCAGCAATGCTGGAGAAATCTTTTCACAAAAACGCTCGTCACTGAAGCCAAAAGTTGTTAACAGTTTAATTGTCTTGCAAAAAAATTAATGGTTAAATGATTACATAGTTAAATTAGATTAGTTAGATTAGCTTTTTAGTATATTAAGAATGAGTATACTCGTATATAATTTCTGTTTAAAAAACATCTTCAAGCTTTAAGAAAATGTGAAAGGAAACTCTAAGACTTGATTTTTTTATTTTTTATTATGTTTTTATTTAACGTTAAATTAAATTACTTTATTATTACATTACATTATTTTTGTTATTTTAATTTTAAGAAATAAAATGCACATGGTAATAATAAATAAACCAGTCTGCCTAAATTATTGCATGTCTTTTTAATTTTCTTTTGCCTCGTATGCACCTTCCCGAAATTTTACAGTTTCCATACAAGAGGAATGACAAAAGGTAGATGTTTCAACGATACATTGATGTTTTTAAACATCGATGTTTTTGCAGCTCTACCTCCATTATTAATCGGTGGCAGTGTCTAAAGCAGGGGTGCCCAAAATCAGCTTACGGCAGAACACGCACCAATACATATAACTAAAAGCTCGGAAAGCTACAGTCGGATTCAACCGACAGTAGGAGACCCTGTACTTTCCTTCGCACACACATACGCTCGCGCTGCTCCCCCCTTACCTAGTACAGGGAATTGAATCTTGAATATCTCCGGTGTTTATTATCCGATTGAATCACAATTCACAGCACAGATAAAGATTATCATAAGATCATTGTATGCCAATGTATCTTTAAAATTGTGGGTGTGGCAGTTTTCGCGGTTTTTGGGGGTGGGGGGGAGGTATCAAAAATCTAACAAACTTGATCAACTTGCACTATAGGGGCATCTAAAACCCAAATTTGATATCTCTAGCTCTTACAGTTTCCGAGATCTAGACGGACAGACAGACAGACGGACATGGCTAGATCGACTCAGCTCGTCGTCCTGATCAAGAATATATATACTTTGTGGGGTCTACCACGCCTCCTTCTGCCTGTTACATACATTTCGGGCTTGCACAATCTTAATAGACCCTTTTGTCCTTTTTTAAAGTACAAGGTCTAAACAGCATCCTTAGCAACAAAAGAACTTCTAAGCACAACCAGTCATTGTTCACAAAACATTGGTGATATATTGCGGGACATTTTATTTGAATGGAACATTCTGGAAAAAACTGTATGTATTGTTACCGACAATGCCAGATCCATGCTTAAAGCATGTGAACTATTGCATATTCGCAATCTGCCATGCTTTGCGCATACAATAAATCTCGTAGTGCAAGATGCTCAAAAAGTTGATGACCCAGTGCTTCAAGCTTTATTTATTAAGTGTAAATCAATCGTTCGATTTTTCAAGCATAGCACTATATCAAATGAAAAGCTCAAATTAGCTCAAGAAGGCTTAGAATATACTTTGTTACAAGAAACACCCACTAGGTGGAATAGTTTTTATTTCATGATTGAGCGTATTATAAAAAAAAACTCGGAATGCTACAGTCGGGTCAACCGACAGTAGAAGACCCTGTACTTAGCATCTCAATATAATTTAATTTAAAAAAGGCACAAATTATAAAAACATAAAAAACAAGAACAAAGAGAAAAAAAAAACAATAATAAATATTACAAATATAAGATTCGAACCCCGATCCCACCCGTTCTAATACAAACACTCAACACCCTACGCCATGAAGTCATATTGTTGCAGCCCAACTTGCGAGTAAAAGTAGAACAAGCAGAACATAAAATGTAAACAAAGCATGAAATAGAACGGGGGGACAATATAGCGCGTGCCAAAATAGAGTGCGACGACTATATGTCATATGGCTAAAGTATACATATTTGTACACATTATTAAAATTCTAATTGGGAGATGCAAATTGAACTGCTTAGCAGTTTCAATGTTTATTATAAGTTCGTGCTGCTAAGAAATACAAATGATCCAAATTAAAACAAATTTAAAAAAATAAGAAAATATTTAGGAATTAATAAAAAAAAACTCGGAAAGCTACAGTCGGCTTCAACCGACAGTAGGAGACCCTGTACTTTCCTTTGCACACACACACACTAACATACACTCACACATGCACACATAGCGCAAAGTCACACGCTCGCGTTGCTCCCCCCTTACCTAGTACAAGGAATTGAATCTTGAATATCTCCGGTGTTTATTATCCGATTGGGCCGAAATTCACAGAACAGATAAAGATTATCATAAGATTATCGTATGCCAAGGAAGTTTTCCAGCCGGGGGACAAATCTCAGTCCTGCCAGGGCCGCTTACAGAACATTTATTATGTGCTGGGGCGCACTGGGATCAGAGAGGTAGGGTTTTCTTCTGAAGACCGTTAGGAGATCAATAATAGACCAGCCAAACTACGAGAAAAAGGGTTCGAGCGGGGGAAAACAAGCCTGTTACGCGTGCCTTGACTCTCTTTCTCTCCTTGTATGTCGTGCGCGTGCGGTACCGAGTCCTAGTGCGGGTATAAACCACTGGCACTAGCACTTAGCTTTAGTGCGGGTATAAACCACAGCCACTATCGCTTCGAAAGGGGCGTAACCGTACCGAGTTCTAATGCGGGTATAAACCACTGGCACTAGTACTTAGCTTTAGTGAGGGTATTAACCACAGTCACTATCGCTTCGAAAGGGGCCGTAACCGTACCGAGTTCTAATGCGGGTATAAACCACTGACACTAGTACTTAGCTTTAGTGAGGGTATTAACCACAGTCACTATCGCTTCGAAAGACGTAACCGTACCGAGTTCTAATGCGGGTATAAACCACTGACACTAGTACTTAGCTTTAGTGAGGGTATTAACCACAGTCACTATCGCTGCGGAAGGGAACGGAACCGTACCGAGTCCTAGTGTGGGTATAAACCACTGACACTAGTACTTAGCTTTAGTGAGGGTATTAACCACAGTCACTATCGCTTCGAAAGGGACCGTAACCGTACCGAGTTCTAATGCGGGTATAAACCACTGACACTAGTACTTAGCTTTAGTGAGGGTATTAACCCCAGTCACTATCGCTTCGAAAGACGTAACCGTACCGATATTCGTATAGCGCGGATGCAGATCACTTTAAGTCTTTCTATATTTTGGTTGCAGTTATCCTCTGTTGTACTTCTCCACTTTGACCGTGCCTGTGTACCACAGTTAATTTTACCGAGTGAAATAAATATTTGCCAAATGCGTTTGGTTTTGATTTCAATTTAATTATTTAAACTTTTATTTTTATTTATATCGTAGCTTTCTTGTTTAACTGAACCGCAAGTTCACATTAGTTCACATTAAAACTATCCACCTAGACTCACCAGACTTTGCTGTAAACTTGAACAGAGTATTCTCAGAGTATTTTTTATAATTACTTTGCACTTTGCAAGCTTAAACCGGGTCAAGCGATGATCCTCGGGCGACTGTCACAAGTTTGTATGTTTAAAATTGTGGGTGTGGCAGTTTTTCGCGGTTTTTGGGGGAGGGGGGGGAGGTATCAAAAATCTAAAACAAACTTGATCTGCTTGCGCTATAGGGGCATCTAACTGCCAAATATGATGTCTCTAGCTCTTACAGTTTCCGAGATCTAGGTGTTCATACGGACGGACAGACAGACGGACAGACAGACGGACAGACGGACATGGCTAGATCGACTCAGCTCGTCGTCCTGATCAAGAATATATATACTTTGTGGGGTCTGCCACGCCTCCTTCTGCCTGTTACATACATTTCGGGCTTGCACAATCTTAATAGACCCTTTTGTACTTTTTTAAAGTACAGGGTCTAAAAAAAAAAAATTTTAAATAAAAGGAATTAAAAATAAATTTTGCTGATTTGAACCATGACCCACTCGACTATGAAACCGACCGTCTAGATCCTAGGCTATAGCACTATTGATGTACATCCCGGTAAAATTCGAACACATTTACTACTTATTGAGTTTTCATACGAAGATATTACTGAGTGTTTTAATGTAAATAATATATAAGATTGTCTTTTCTGCTATAACTTCCTTACTTGTAGTCCGATTCAGCTGAAAATCGCACCAAACACTCAAAGCACCTAAAGCTTTATTCATGCAAAAAAGAAAAACAGTGACTCTAAAACTGTACATGCTGGGAATATTTTTGCGAAATTGAGGGGGAGGGGGATGACTTTTCAAACATTTGAAACAAACTTGACCTGCTTATGTAATACACAAACCCAACAAAAAAAAACTCGGAAAGCTACAGTCGGACGCAACCGACAGTAGGTGACCCTGTACTTTGATTTGCCCTGGGAGTCCATTTTTTTTTTTTTTTTTTTCTTTAAATTCTGTTTATTTAATATAAAAATTTCTTATAGCCTACTGTTACTATTATTAGCAACTTATACTATAGGGGTATTACAATTTTAACTGGCTATACACATATTTACAGCTTAATACTAGGGTATAGGTAGGGGAGGAATTCAATAAGTTGGGGAAGAAACACAAGGCGTATGGTTGGGGTGGGAGTCCATAATAGCAGCAGCATATATGTACATTCTCACATACACATACACATGCACTTATACACACACACATACACTTATTTATACAAATATATACTAAAATACAAACAATAACCAATACTCATACAGAAATTCAAACTCACAATCAAAAATCACGCATACGCCCTAGTGGCCGCGTACGCTGTGGTTCCCCCCCTCCCCTACCCAAATGCCTAGTACTGAAAATTGTTTGTCCAATATCTTCGGTGTTTATTATCCGATTGGGCTGCAACTCGCACCAAACATGCAAAGCATCCAAAGCTTTAATCGTGCAAAAAATGAATCCAGTGACTCTAAAACTGTATATACTAAGAACATTTTTGTAAATTTGAGGGGGAGGGGGATGAGATATCAAATTAAAAACATAAACTTGGCCTGCGTATGTAATACACGAACCAAACAAAAAAAAATTACGTCTCTAGCTCTTATAGTTGCCGAGATCTCGGTGTTCATACAGACGGACGGACAGACAGACAGACGGACAGACGGACATGGCTAGATCGACTCAGCTCGCCGTCCTGATCAAGAATATATGTACTTTGTGGGGTCTGCCACGCCTCCTTCTGCCTGTTACACACAAATGTCATTTGCACAAACTTAATAGACCCTTTTGTACTTTTTTAAAGTACAGGGTCTAAAAATTAAGTCTCTAGCTCTTTTAGTTTCCAAGATGTAGGTGTTCATACAGACAGACGGACAGACAGACTGGGCTATATCGACTCAGCTCGTCGTCCTGATCAAGAATATATATGTGTACTTTATGGGGTCTGCCACGCCGCCTTCTGCCTGTTACACACAAATGTCATTTGCATAGACCCTTTTGTACTTTTTTAAAGTACAGGGTCTAAAGGGGCCCATCCACAGTAGAACATGTTGGCCGAGCCGCTCGGCGAGCCAAAATTTTCTCGTCCACCAACTAGTGCCAACATGCTCGCAAACATCATTTGGTGTCAAATCTTTGAGCAGTGAACATGGCAACGGAAAATGACAGCGCCACTGTAATAGCACTTTTGGCAATTAATGTTTGCTTGGAAAAGAAGAAAAATAAAGAGGAAGTGCAAAAACGGAAGCACAATATGTGGATGAAGGAGTGGTACGCAAAGAGGCAAAGATTTACACACACGAATCTACTGAAGGAGTTGGAAGAAACGTCTCCTGTGGATTTAAAAAACTTTCTTCGCATGGACAGTGGAACATATGAAGAACTGTTGAAATTAGTAGAGCCTGAAATCCGAAGACAGGACACACAAATGCGTGACGCAATAAGCGCGAACGAACGCCTTTCAGCGACTTTGCGTTTCTTGGCTAGTGGTCAAAGTTATGAAGACCTGAAATTCTTAACAGGAATTTCTCCCCAGAGCCTTGGGCGAATCGTTATAGAAACATGTCGAGCAATAATTAAAATGCTAAAGCCATCTCTCGCTTCTTTTTATTTTTTGAAGTTCGCGTCTATACGACGCCCGCAACGAATTGACCTTCTTCTTCACGGTGTCAATTGTTGCGTTCTCATCCAACTCCTTGTATTTTTTAAGAAGCACTTCCCACGCAGCGTTCCTTAAATTCTTATTTTTATAAGAATCGCTTTTTGTGTACCACAAAGATTGCTCTTTTTGCAAGCAATGTATAAATTCTTGCATAAATTGTTTTGACATTTTTGACAGCGCTCGCACGTGTTTTCACTTCAAACGTTTGATTCAAGTGATGTTCGTGCCAGCGTTGCCATCCATTGTCGAGCATGTTGTTGCGAACACAAGCAAGATAGAATCATTTCTATTTCGTTCGAGCGGCTCGGCCAACACGAAATTTGTACGCGAGCACTGCCACTAACGATGAAAATTGCGTCGAGCACAACATGCTCGGCCAACATGTTCTACTGTGGATGGGCCCCTTAAAAAGTAAGGAAAGCTACAGTCGGACGCAACCGACAGTAGGAGACCCTGTACTTTGATTTGCCCTGGGCGTCGATAATAGCAGCAGCATATATATACATACTTACATACACATACATATATACATATGTGTATATACACATACACTTATACATACACATTAACGCGGAATAAAACAAGCAATCAGGCCTGTTCTCATTTTCGAATTCGTTCATTCGATATACAACAACACACTCAAGCGGTTGTCTTCGAAAAGTCAAGGGTTGCTAACGCATCACACAAATTATTCAAACACAAAATGTTTGGTGTGTAATAATCTTAAACGTGAAAATTAATTGCATTATTAATGTTTTTAATTTTTAAGCAATATTTAACGTACGTTTAAAGTGTATTTAGTCAAATATATCTGTTTTTTGTTATTTCTGTATCATTTGTGGGAACCCTGGAGTCGATAAAAGCCGGTTAATTTGTATCGATTTGTTATCGTACACACTACGCCGTCAGCTGTGCATTTAAAATGTAAGTACATTTTTCTATTGTTAATTTTGTTTTTTGGACTTTTTTAAATACTTTAATTAAATTTTAGGGGTGTCCACAAGAGCACTAGGCAGCAGACAGCTCTGGTGCGTTTTATGGAAAAAAAATCCAGATATTGCCAAGGGCTTTACCAAAAGCGATCGGGTGTTGGTCGAGGAGCAGTGGAATGAATTGAGAGCTACACTAAATGCTCTTGGGCCGCCACTTAAGTCAGTCGCAGGTTGGATAAAAGTAAGTACGCATAGTTTAAACTATTTAACATATATGAATATCAAATAATTTTTATAACCATTAATAGGTTTAGCAGATTGGAAAGCCAATACAAAAAAGAAATTAGCGGCAAATAAAAGGAAGCCCTTTATGCAACTTCCACTGACGGCATTAGATGAGTCAATTTCAATTACATATATGCGGATTGCAACGAGTAGTAGACGGAATCGATGGGGCAGGAGAGTTCGGCTTTCCTAGTGTGGTCAACCGGTCATGCAAAGAAAATATTGGTGATGAAGTTGCTGATGAAGAGCCACTTGCAACAAAAACCGAATTAAGGAGCTCTACCAAAGAAAATGATGATGATGAAGTAGCTGATGACCAAATCGAAGCGCCCAAGCGATATGGCAGAATTATGTGCGGAGCAAAATATTATTTTGAAGCGCATAGCTGATAGCTTGGCGACGAAGTTGGAAAATTTAAAAAAGGAAGAAGTGACCATTTTAAAAGACAAAAAAAAAAAACAAAATTAGTTATAAGAGTTAAGTTATAAAACAAATGAAAGTGCGTTAAGTTAATTTTAAGCTTATAGTTGAATTTTTTGTTGTTTATTTTTATTAGAAAATGGAAGACTTTTATATAATAAGAAATTAGATTTGATAAGCAAGTAGGAACTAAGTGAAAAAATAAAGACTGGTCAGTGCCTTAATGTTATACTTTAAAGTTTTATTTTTATTTTATAATTTAGAAACGTTATTAAGCAGAAATTTATTTTAAAAAAATAAACTTAAAAGTTTCTTGCAATTTGGTCTCTAATGTGATAGCCATCAGAGTTATCTTCAACGCCTTCTGAGCTCTCCTCTTCAACGTTGTTATTAGACACCTCCTCCAATAAGTCATCAATTAATGCATTGTGCCTGCGACACATATTATGCAGTGTACAACATATGTTGATAATTTTTACAACAATTTTGGGCTCATAGGGCAGTCTAACTTGTAAGCAGCGAAATCTTGATTTTAAAAGTCCAATTGTGCGTTCCACTTTATTACGGGCAGCAGCATGCTTCCTGTTGAAATGGTGCTCAACGGACCGTGGTTGCGGTGCCCTATATGGAGTCATTACAAATGTCTCGAGGTGATATCCTGAATCTACTAAAATCCATTACCCTAAACCCTACTGGCTACTATAAATGTCTCTAGCACGGTTGTTGCTCCAAATAAAGGAATCATGGCTAGACCCTGTGTGTTTGGCATCAATGTGTAAAATTTCCATATTATAGTTGCATATCTGAAAATAAACAAATTTTCGTGAAAATATTTTATAATTTTGGCTTATAACTTCAAAGTGCAACTTACCAACATTGCATTTATGCTAGTATAATAGCCTTTTCTATTAAAATATAGAGTGCTATCGGCAACTGGCTTTTCTATTAAAATATAGAGTGCTATCGGCAACTGGCTTGCATATATACTATATGAGTACCAGCAACGCATCCGACAATTCCTGGAAATCCAAAATGATCAAAAAACCACTGCTTAGAAAGAGTAAGTTCCTCTGTCGACATGTTCATTTGAATCCAGTCGGAGCAAAGAGAACGCTGCAGATCATCGATAGCGCCAAGAAGTACCTTTGAAAATGTACTACGACCAATATTAACATCGTAATCTTTTGCAACACCTAATTGATAAGACCCCATCGCTAAGAAGCGCAAAATAGCAGCCAGTTGAATTGTTGGTGAAATAAACGGATGTCTTTCTTCAAAACTATTCTGCACTTTCTCCAAAACCGACGTAAACATTTTCTTGTCTACTCTACCTATACAACAAATTTATTCTTTTTTTTTGGATATTAATTAAATTTCACTAAGCAACTCACTTTGTATCTAGCAATTCAAATCATAGCTTGCAAATAACTGTCGACCGTTTTTCTTCTTGCGCTCTCGTTGCGAACACAACCGAAAAAGTTCATACTCTCTCGCTCTCGCTCTGAGCAAGAGACTCTTGCTGTCGTCATTTATGTTTTCTGTTGAGCGCTTTTCGTTGAGCTCTTTGTATGGCGCTCTTTCAATGAGCAGTGCGTAAAGAGCGGAACGAGAAAAACTCGCACAATGAGGGTCAGCAAAAGACCGATTGACTGAAAAACTCAACGCAAACGGTCTTTACATTTAAAAAGCAAAATAAGTTTCAGAAAAAGTTGTTTTTAAATTTTTATTTGCATTAAACGCGTTCGAACGTACGTTCGCGACCCGTGGAAATGCCCATATATATTTTTTGTAACAAATATTTCCCAACTTTACACACTCAATTCACAATCGCAATTAATATATTTCGTCTGCAAAACAGCCGTTCAACGATTTGCTTGCCTATGCGTGTAAATGTATACCAATACATACGCAAAAGACTTTTTGCTTCACTGAACACGACAAAACGCTCTTGGATCAACCAGAACAAAACAGAACAGAAAAAACCGGTTTCGCTCTGAGCGCGAGCGAGCTCATTCAAGAACCCATAAATCGGTTGCTCTCTGAGTCTTTTCGTAAAGAGTCAGGAAAAAACAGTTATTTGCAGACAACGAGAAACGGTCGACAGTTATTTGCAAGCTCTGATTCAAATATATTTGCGCCCTCCCGCAAAATACGGCTTTTTCGCAACGCTCTTTTTTTGCGTCGACGTAATTCTTCGGCATAGGCGAATATAGGTGCTGGCATTTTTCGTTGATTTATAAAAATTTTAAATGTGGTTTGCAATTTTTTGCTCAACAAACAATTTAGCTTGAATTCGTCTTCGAAGACAAAAACGAAATTCGAACTGGATCGAAAATGAGAACGGGCAATTTGAAAACGAACCCGTTTTGCTTCGTTTTCGGTTTCGAAGTGAAAATGGGAATGCGTGTTTCGTGCGTGCTCGTGTTGAACTAAAATCGACCGTGCGTGTTCGTGTTACACAAAATAATTTTTTTCGTGTTCGAAACAGAAATTTGCACACGCATACAAACGTGCGAGCGCTTGTACACATATACATACATACACAGAAACGAGGGCACAGCGCGAAGAAACGCACCCACGCTCATCGTTCCGCGGTCGATCTGCGACTGAAATGTGATTTCTTGTTGTGCTTGCTTTCGAACGAATGAATCGAACTCGAAAAGCCGAACGCACTCTGGGGTTCTACACATTTCGTTCGGGTGCTCTGGGGTTCCACGCTCAGCCGTTTTTCTGATAGTAGTTTTTTCGCTGTTTGACTTCTCTATCTATTTCTTGCTTAGTGATATGACATTCGAATTCTTATTATTTGATTTAATCTTAATTTTTCAAGCTTTTTCGAGATTAAAAATTTAAGATTGCTCAAATTCTTAATTTACGATTTTATTGTTTTTATCAGTGTACCATAAGGAAATGGTTATTAAACTGGTTAATAGCATTGATGAAAAGAAAAAGTTTAATTTCACTATATTAACAGCTATGGAAATTTCTTACAAAGCGTGGAAAAATATTAGCATATTGTGTATACAAAACTGCTTCCGTGCTTGCGGTTTCATTAAAACATTAAGCAATAATTTAATGGAATATGGTCAATTGAACATTGACTATTGTTGGAAAACTATTTCTTTTAGCTCTGAAAATGCTATCACTTTCGATGAAAACGTAAATGTTGACCTTGACGTTGCTGTAGCCGGTATTTTGACAGATCACGATATTTTGGAAGTCTCGCCTAACAATAATGAAAGTGACGAAGTGACGAAGCCATCATGGCTCTGAAGAAGAAAAAATTTTAACGAACTTCCAAGTCAGAGCGTTAATACCACAACTGAGGTGTTATTTTGTCCCAAATAATGACAATTTAATATGTTCAGAAAACTCAGTAGAAAATATTAGAGAAAAAAAGACATGAAGCTATCCCAAATTACAAATTACTTTAAAACTTGAATTTTTGATATTTTCCTTTTATGTTTCTAATTAATTGTCTTAATATTTTGTTACAGTATTTTTATGTTACTGTTTAATTCGTATTCAATATATAAAATGAATGAAGGTACTTATGTTGATTCCAATAATAAAGAAATATGTAAACATTATTTTTACTTCGAATTTTTCTTTGTTGAGCCTCGTTAAATGGAAATCTCGGTAAGTCTAAGTCCCGCATAATTCGTAAAAAATATGATACCCGTGCCATTACGAATTATTGAGACTCGACTGTAATATTTTCGATATGAACTTTGTAGTGGTTCCGTTTGCGTGCTTGGAACCACTACAAATCGTAGTAGGAGAAGAACTTTTATTATACGCAGAAGTATCGTTTGGGCGAAACGGAGTGCATGTTAGTAAGCACTTCCCAGCCAACCATATGCGGAGCGCTCCGAACTAGGAGTGTTAACGGACTCCCAAATTTATACCGCAAAGGTGTGTTTCCGGAGCGCTCCGAAAATGGAGCGAAAAAGGAGTCCCAATGTAGCACCTTTTCGGAGCGTTTGCGGAGCCCTCCGAAGCATAGAATAAAAAGGGCTCCTAAAAACGCACCGTCTCGGAGCGTTTTCGGAGCTATTATCTGCTGCTCTTCTATTTTGCATCTGTTTCTCGTGCAATCTACCGTTATTATTTTGTGCGTTTTGTTTGGCATGTTCTTCTTTTATGCAAGTGAGTCAGTGCAAATTTTCGCTTCAACGTGGTGCGTGCGTTTTTAAAATTTATTCATTGTTTTGTGTATACACTAATTGTTAAAAATGTCCAAACGAAGACTCGTAGAAAAACAATCGAATAGAATAATAGCTTCGTTAACTGACAACAGCAACGTTCAAAATGAAACAATTATTGAAGCAAGCGGGGATTTATTGACAAATAATATTGTCTTAGACACCGATTTCACCATAGAAAGTGCTGAAGCGGTAAATTTCAGCGATAGCTCGGGCGCAGAAGATGAGGAGTACGAAAGAGTAGACGATTGCGAGTCAAACGGATTCTCGTCAAATCTAAAGGAAGAGTTAGCAGAGTGGTCAATAATATTTAATATTTCAGGATCTGCCATTAATGGGCTTTTACAAATTTTACGTCGCTATGGCTGTGAGTTAAGTGCCGACTATCGATCCCTTAAAAAAACTCCAAGGCAAGTGCCTAGCGTTGTGATGGGAAGTGGAAGTTATGTTCATTACGGTGTCAATGATTGCTTAACAGATTTCTTTGAAAAAAATACATTTCCAAAAAAAACCATAAGACTCCCTGATGAGGGCAACACAGTTGCCGAAACGCGTAGGAGAACAATACAATAATAACCACGTATTATTATTATTTGTATGAACCAAAACGGCCAGAGCAACCCAAAAATTAGTAAAAACCATAAGGCTTAATGTCAATGTAGATGGACTACCTTTATATAAAAGTTCAAAGCAGCAAGTGTGGCCTATTTCAATTAATGTGAACAATACTTCCCCAGTGCTTGTTGCGGGTGCTTTTGTGGGTGATAGCAAGCCTCCAAACGTTGATGACTTTGTTTCAGACTTCGTTTCGGAAATGAAAGAACTATTTCAAAATGGGTTTACTTATAAATCGGAAAATTTTGAAGTGCAAATAAGAGCATTCATTTGTGATGCACCGGCGCGTTCGTATATGCTTGGTGTCAAAGGTCATTCCGGTTATTTCAGTTGCGTTAAGTGTCACCAGCGGGGTGAAGCTTACAAGAATAGAATTATTTTCAAGCCTGAAATATCGCCGTTACGTACCACAGTGGGAAAACCGCTAAAACTAGGTGGACATTGCTAATAACTTCTGTAAAAATTGACATAACGCGCTGAAATTTGGAACACAGACATAGGAGACATTTAATTTATGTTATGCAAAATATGATAAAGTTGCGACGGAAAATATAGATTTTATAGAGGTACGATGAATGGCCTAGCAACGGAATAGTTAAAAATAAAGAATGAAATAAAAGCTGAAAATATTTAACTCAATTCTTTAACAATAAATAGCAATATTATTTTATTTCTTTATCAGTTATGCCTAATAAGTTCATTTTTTCTTCTACAAAATTTTTAACACATGCTTCTTGATCAATTTTGTGCGATAGCCACACATCAAAAATATCGCTTCTCAAGAGGAACATTACCAATCTGCGAGACGAACTGTTCAGCTTGACTTTCGAAAGCAGGGTGAAAAATATAAAAATTAGCTTGTGTTGCTTTGGCTTGGCGACTTTAATGATAATTTGAATTATTGCGTACACAGCACTAAAGCTTTAAAAAAGCTTGAAAAGAGCTTTCATACAATTTAGTCATTAAGGTTTAGCGCAATAACGAGTGCTGTGTTCTATTATTTATTAGCAGCATGTATGGACATTTGGGTGTATGTACGCAAAATAATCGACGAGGCAGTCCTGGTTTTTTGTTTATGTTTCAAAGACGGGACAACGAGGGACTCTAAATCTTTTTCTGTCATATTCTACATGTTTCATATTTTAATTTAATAATTGTCAGAAAACAAAGACTCATAAAGAAAATTTGTCCGATCATTTTGTAAATACAGTTTAATGGGTTTTCAAGGGATTCCGCGCCGAGAGCTGTGGTAAATAAAATAATAAAAAATAACTATGTAAATAGCTTATTATATTGTATTTGAGTCTATTAATGCTGTGAAAAAGAAATAAAACAAATGCGTTTATTTTCAAAGCCATTATGACAATTCTAAACAGGGGTTCGTTTTGCTCGATTTTAGTCTTCATATCAAATGCTTTAAAATAAGTGCCTTTTTCAGACAGTATATACATAAAAATTTGCTATTAAAATGCATTTTTACTATAATTGGATATCTCTTATTATAATACCAAGTAAAGTTTTCCCAAATTTCACACATGAAATTTTAGCGAATGTCCACCTAGTTTTAGCGGTTTTCCCACTGCGTACTGACGAGGAATTTCGAGCAAAAAAAAACACAAACTATCACAAGATTAATGGTGCATTAAAAATTGAAGAGTTGCCAATAAATATAGTTGACACATTCGCGTTGGACTATATGCATGTAGTTTGTCTCGGTATAGTAAAAACATTGATGGTGGCATGGCTAAAAGAAAAAGGTCAAGACTATTCTCTCACAACAGAAAAAATAGTCCTTCTCAATGAAAACTTATTATCATTGAAAAATAGCATGGGAAAAGAGTTTAACAGAAATACTTCTGAACTAGAGCGATGGAAAGCAACTGAATTTCGGCAATTTCTTTTGTATACCGGTCCAGTGGTACTTGTAAATGTATTGACAAAGGCACGTTATGAACATTTTCTGCAGTTAAGCGTTGGCATTCGTATACTTCTTAGTCCAGAATATTGTATTACGAAAAATGCGTGTGCCAAAGCACTGCTTTACAGCTTTGTGGATTTATTGACCACTCATTACAGTCCCATTTTTTTAAAATATAATTTCCACTGCTTGCTACATCTCTCTGACGAGGTTCTTTTATATAGAGATACATTAGATTCTTTTAGCGCATTTAAATTTGAGAGCTTCTTATATAAAGTGAAACAAATGGTTAAAAACGGAACAAACGTAAGCAGCCAAATTTATAATCGCATTGTTGAAATGAGCGTTAACTGTCCAAAGAGAACACAACTTTTCAGTTCTATTTTAAAAAAAGCTACAGTCGGATTCAACCGACAGTAGGAGACCCTGTACTTTCCTTCGCACACACGCTAACAAACACTCACACATGCACACATATCGTAAAGTCGCATGCAACCACACATACGCTCGCGCTGCTCCCCCCATACCAATTGCAGGGAATCGAATCTTGAATATCTCCGGTGTTTATTATCCGATTGAGCCACAATTCACAGCGCAGATAAAGATTATCATAAGATTATCGTATGCCAAAACACAAGTTTGTATCTTTAAAATTGTGGGCGTGGCAGTTTTTCGCGGTTTTTGGGGGAGGGGGGGAGGTATCAAAAATTTAAAACAAACTTGATCTACCTACACTATAGGGGCATCTAACTGCCAAAAATGATGTCTCTAGCTCTTACAGTTTCCGAGATCTAGGTGTTCATACGGACGGACAGACAGACGGACAGACGGACAGACGGACAGACAGACAGACGGACATGGCTAGATCGACTCAGCTCGTCGTCCTGATCAAGAATATATATACTTTGTTGGGTCTGCCACGCCTCCTTCTGCCTGTTACATACATTTCGGACTTGCACAATCTTAATAGACCCTTTTGTACTTTTTTAAAGTACAGGGTCTAAAAAGATTCGCGTGGTAATATAATTTCAATTCAGGCAAATACACTTTTCTATTCTATACATTTTCCTAATAATTTTTATATGGTGGGATCACACATTTTTAAAATAAAAAAACTCGGAAAGCTACAGTCGGATGCAACCGACAGTAGGAGACCCTGTACTTTCCTTTGCACACACACACGCTAACACTCACACAAGCACACATAGCGCAAAGTCGCATGCAACCACATATACGCTCGCGCTGCTCCCCCCTTACCTAATGCAGGGAATTGAATCTTGAATATCTCCGGTGTTTATTATCCGATTGAGCCACAATTTACAGCACGGATAAAGATTATCATAAGAATTTCGTATGCCAAAACACAAGTTTGTATCTTTAAAATTGTGGGCGTGGCAGTTTTTCGCGGTTTTTGGGGGAGGGGGGGAGGTATCAAAAATCTAAAACAAACTTGATCTGCTTGCGCTATAGGGGCATCTAACTGCCAAATATGATGTCTCTAGCTCTTACAGTTTCCGAGATCTAGGTGTTCATACGGACGGACAGACGGACAGACAGACGGACAGACGGACAGACAGACGGACAGACGGACATGGCTAGATCGACTCAGCTCGTCGTCCTGATCAAGAATATATATACTTTATGGGGTCTGCCACGCCTCCTTCTGCCTGTTACATACATTTCGGACTTGCACAATCTTAATAGACCCTTTTGTACTTTTTTAAAGTACAGGGTCTAATTAATCGAGCAAGGAACAAACTGCTTAGTTGTTCAGTCAAACCAAGTATTAAATCTAGAAGATTTTTTTTACGAGCCATTAAAGTCCAGTTTGGTACATTTATTTTGTTCACAGTCACTTATGTTAAGTGACGAAAATTGTACACATAGCGTTTCAAAAATTGAAAAAAAATATTACCCCTCAGCAACAATAGGTTACTTATTTTTGCTGCAGTAATTCATCATCATGAATAAATTCACCGAACTTTTTCTGGACGACACTGATGAGGAAATTATCATGTCAAATAAATTACCCACAACATCGAAATTCAATGGTAAGGGTATCATATATATTATATTATATGCTACGTATAATCCATAATTACCATTTCTTGCTTTTAAGATGACCAAGAGAATATGCCATTAAATGAATTAAATGATTCTCATAGAAGTTTGGAACCCAATAGTAACTCGACGAGACTTGAACACACTGGTAAGATAGTTAATGGTATTAATTAAAATTTAAATAATATAATATGTATAATCGTTCCCTTTTACAGATTTGCTACAAGAAATTTTAAAAAATACCATCGAAATTAAAAACACATTAAAAGGTTTGCTTCACTTTGTTTAAAAAACTTATTTATTTAAAAAAAGTAGGGAAAGCTACAGTCGGACGCAAAGCTACAGTCGGACGCAACCGACAGTAGGAGACCCTGTACTTTGGTTTGTCCTGGACGTCGATAACAGCAGCAGTATATATGAACATACTCACATACACATACACATGCACTTATACACACACACACATACACTTATACATACAAATATACTCGCAAATACGAACAATATCCAAAACTCATACAGGCATTCATACTCACAATCAAAAATCACGCATACGCCCTAGTGGCCGCGTACTCAGTGGCTTCCCCCTCCCCCACCCAAATGCTCAGTACAGAAAATTGTTTGTCCAATATCTCTGGTGTTTATTATCCGATTGGGCTGCAAATCGCACCAAATATTCAGAGCACCTAAAGCTTTATTCATGCAAAAAAGGAAAACAGTGACTCTAAAACTGTACATGCTGGGAATATTTTTGCGAATTTGAGGGGGAGGGGGATGACTTTTCAAACATTTGAAACAAACTTGACCTGCCTATGTAATACACGAACCTAACAAAAAAAGAATTAAGTCTCTAGCTCTTATAGTTTCCGAGATCTAGGTGTTCATACAGACAGACAGACGGACAGACAGACGGACAGACAGACAGGGCTATATCGACTCAGCTCGTCGTCCTGATCAAGAATATATATATTTTGTGGGGTCTGCCACGCCTCCTTCTGCCTGTTACACACAAACGTCATTTGCACAAACTTAATAGACCCTTTTGTACTTTTTTAAAGTACAGGGTCTAAAAATATAACTTATGAACTTCATTTCTTTCAGAATTAACTCATCGAGTTGAAAAGCTCGAAGAAGATAATAAAAAAATGCACGCTCGCTAACTGACAGAGCTGACAATCACAAAAAAGTTGATAACGCCAAAAAAAGAAACGCCCATTCTGCAAAGTCCGTTTAAAACAGTCGAGGCGTTTGAGAAGCTCGAGGAAGAAGTAAAAAAATCGCCTGAGCTTAGCGACAGACTTCAAAATGAAATTATCCGGCAAGAGGCAAGCGATCCGTCAAAATTCATTCGAATAATATGGCGCAGAATTTTGAATGACGACGTCGCATCGCATTACTCCTGGAAAGGGACACCGAAAAAGAAAGCTATTGATGTGATGGCAATCACCAACGCATTTATGGGAGCCTTCAATATAAAATTTGTAGGACCAAACAAAGAGTTTGGTCGAGCCAGCGCAAAATGGTTTCAGACGGCAAAAGAAAGAAATTTAAATGAACTTAAACAAAATGTAGTTTAATGAACTAAACAATTTAATAAAATACCTATTATATGTTAATTAATATAATATATAAGCTGGGAGCATTTTGAGAAACCGTAGGGACTCCTCTACGGAGCATTTTAGGTGCACAAACACAATCCCAAAATACTCCGCCTAGGTTATCTTCGGATGATTTTAGGACTCCTTTTCTTAATAATTGTAAGCAAAGAAAGGAGTCCGCACGGAGTCCCTGCGATTTATCTAAGGAACATTCTGGGACTCCGAAATTACTCATTCTAGGAGTCCGCAGGGCACACCTTTTTCATATATTTTGAAATGGCACTTTTCTCCCAAAAACATGCTCTTACGGACACTTTTAGGAGCGTCCCTAGGAGGCTTTGCGCTCCGCACATGGAGTCCTAACGGAGTACCGTGCGGACTCCGCTGGTTGGCTGGGATTAGATCAGTGGTGCCCAAACTCACACTATCAAACAGTGTGGTTGTGTGCGTAGCAGCACAGCACGCGCTGTGCAAAAAAAAAAAAAAATAGCCGAACGCCAGTGTTCGTAAAATCATACAATCAACGAAGCGTGACGCCTATACATGTGAGAAATTCTACTGTGTGTGTCAAAGCTGCGCTGCTCATCAAAGCGCACATGTGAAATATGAGGAAATATGAGTTTTGAGCACCACTGACTTACATAGATCCATATGACAACAGTGACAACAAATGAACATGATGAAAATTGATACGTTACTTATCAATGATGATGAACTTGACATAAACGAAGCAATGAGTGACGTTTTGCATTTTCTGAAACAAACATAATAGATAATCAAGTTGAAGAGTGGCTGACTTGTAGTGGCGCTTGTACTAGCAAATTGGGAACAGTGCTTTGAAGCAACTTTTCACCGGCGCTATCGTACGATTGTACCGCAAAAGCTTTTCCTAATCAGAATTGCTGGTCTAGCTTAAGCATCCGCAGCTGCACTTGCGACATCGTACGATTGTACAGTAAAAGCTTTGGCCAATCAGAACTGCGACGTCCGTCAAATTATTAAAGTTTCGTTCCACGTGGGTCTGCACGCCCAAACCGGCCACCAATACAGTATATATATAAAGTCCAATATACGTTCCAATTGGAATTAAAAACCAAACCAAGCTGTATTACGAGTAGAGGTGGAGAACTATCGATAGTGGGCGCCATCGATAGTCGACGATAGTTTATTTTAAACCATCGATAGTGTCGATAGTATACTCCAACAAAAAAATTTTTTTTTAGCAAATATAATAAAATAATGCTTTATTTTAACTAAGTTACGATTTAAAATCAAAAGAATGGAACGAATACAATAAAATATGCTTTATTTCAGCCAAGAGTTGCGATTTAAAAACAAAAGAATGTTAACATTTTTTTCTTTGAGCCGGGTTCGCCTCTCCGATATTATTTGTCCCGCCTTGCTGAATGTTCTTTCAGACTCCACGAACGTAGCCGGAATGCAAAGATATTTGGCGAAAAGTCTCCCAATGGCAGGGAAATCAGTTTGATTCACCTGTAAAAAAGTAATATACTTAATTATATGCAATTTATAACTCGGCACTTTTAATTAAGGCATACCTTCATCCATAATAGAGGGTCGATATCTTGTCCGACAATTGCCCTTTGAATATACAACTTTATTAATGGAACGCTCACCCAAAAAATCGAACAAAGTGTCCTGTAAACTTGAATCCGGTTCTCCGGGTTGATTACTTGCGGTCTCTTTAACTGGAAAATTGGTCAGCTCATTTTCAAAAAATGTTGCTGCTTGTTCAGCGTTTGAGCTATGTTGAAATCCACTTTTTTTGAACCGTGGATCCAAAAGCGTAGCCATTCTGCAGACTGTTCTCTGCTCATATACGGAAAGACGTTTCTTGATTAATTCCATCAATATTTTGTTTAAAGTTTGTCCTTGAAGAGTTTGTAGCAAAGGTACAACACTTTCGATTTTCCGAAAAAGTCCATATGTCGTGGGAATAATAAGCGATATCGTTACGTATTTTCCGCCAGAAATTTTCTCGCTGGCTTGCTGAAAGAAAATCAATACTTTTTCAATATCTTTCAGCACAAGTATTTCCTCAGCAGTAAATGGCTGCGGTGCATTCGTTTTTAGACCCTGTACTTTAAAAAAGTACAAAAGGGTCTATTAATATTGTGCAAGCCCGAAATGTATGTAACAGGTAGAAGGAGGCGTGGCAGACCCCACAAAGTATATATATTCTTGATCAGGAAGACGAGCTGAGTCGATCTAGCCACGTCTGTTCGTCCGTCTGTCCGTCTGTCTGTCCGTCTGTCTGTCCGTCTGTTTGAACACCTAGATCTCGTAAACTATTAGAGCTAGATACTTAATATTTGGCAGTTAGATGCTTCTATAGTGCAAGCCGATCAAGTTTGTTTTATATTTTTGATACCTGCTTCCCCTCCCCCAAAAACCGCAAAAAACCACCACAGCCACAATTATAAAGATACAAGCTTGTGCTTTGGCATGTAATTATCTTATAGTAACTTTTATCAGTGCTGAGAATTCTGGAATCGGATAATAAACACCGGAGATATTCGAGATTAAAGTTGGGGCAAGGGGCAGCAGCGAGCATGCACATAATGCATGTACATATGTAATAGAGGTCTGCATGAATACAGTCAAAGCAGCATTTGGTACACTGAGTCAAAGTTCTGACTGACTAAGTGAGACATTGCGTAAAGCCGGTTTGGCAAATGTGGTAAAGGCATAGGAAGAGAATATACAGTATCCGAACTGCGAAGCAATGAACAAATGAGTTTCGCGACCGAGTACTCGGTTTGTTGTGCGCCGCATTGGCGACGTCAAATTTATTGCGTGCTTGTGTTTTTAGACCCTGTACTTTAAAAAAGTACAAAAGGGTCTATTAAGTTTGTGCAAATGACATTTGTGTGTAACAGGCAGAAGGAGGCGTGGCAGACCCCACAAAGTGTATATATTCTTGATCAGGACGACGAGCTGAGTCGATCTAGCCATGTCCGTCTGTCTGTCTGTCCTTCCGTCTGTATGAACACCGAGATCTCGGAAACTATAAGAGCTAGAGACGTAATTTTTTTTTTGTTTGGTTCGTGTATTACATAGGCAGGCCAAGTTTATGTTTTTAATTTGAAATCTCATCCCTTCCCCCTCAAATTTACAAAAATGTTCTTAGTATATACAGTTTTAGAGTCACTGGATTCATTTTGAAGGATTAAAGCTTTAGATGCTTAGCATGTTTGGTGCAAGTTGCAGCCCAATCGGATAATAAAAACCGGAGATATTCGACAAACAATTTTCAGTACCAGGCATTTGGGTAGGGGAGGGGGGAAGCGGCCACTAGGGCGTATGCGTGATTTTTGATTGTGAATTTGAATTTCTGTATGAGTATTGCTGATTGTTTGTAAATTAGTATATATTTGTATGAATAAGTGTATGTGTGTGTGTCTAAGTGCAAGTGTATGTGTATGTGAGTATGTACATATGTACATATATGCTGCTGCTATTATGGACTCCCAGGGCAAATCAAAGTACAGGGTCACCTACTGTCGGTTGCGTCCGACTGTAGCTTTCCGAGTTTTTTGTTTTGTTTTTGCTTTACAATACAAGACATAGAAAAATAAAAAGACATGGATAATATATATATGTATGTAATTCATTTATTTTGTTTTTCAAGAACTGAATGAAGAAACATAATTTTGTTAATTGTTCCTGCATTGTTAGCAATTATACAACGCTTTTCGGAAATCAAATTTCTAGCATCTGAAAATGCTTTTTCAGATGCCGAGCTGCTTGCTGGAATACAAAAAATAGTGCAGCTAGTTTTATATAATAACGGGAAAATATTTTTGTTTATGTGCCACCATTCAAGGCAATTAAAATCTTATGTGTAATTTACTGTCAAGTTCATGTAGCTGTCAATTTCATGCTTTAGGGGGTTAGTATCATTGAATTGATTTCGGTCTTGAATAAAATAAGAAAATGCATCGTCACACAGGCTTAAAGAATTATTAGAATAGCAATTTACAGAGGTTGAAAAAAATTGCCAACAGATGGTTTATTAGCGCTTCTTCCTTAACGTAATGTGTTGTGCATGAAATATATGACGATCTTAAATAATTATCCGTCCAAATATCGCTAGTCACCGCATATCCAAAGCTTTTAAAACAAATTACTTCTTGTTTTGTTGTTTCAAAATAATTTTTGTATATTGCTGAAATGTTACGCGATATTGTTGTGGGATGCGGCAACAACTTTTCTACATCCGAATTTGGTCCGTATCTTGCTCCAACTTTAATAAGGAACGATGCAAATTGTTTCAGGCCGGAATCCTGAATCATTTTAAAGGAGCGGCAATTTTGAACAGCCCATTTTGTTATTATTTCGATGCCCTCTTGTTTCGTTTCCAAATTCACTTCGACGGGCGTAGCATTATCAAGAACGGCGTTCATAAAGCAGCATTTGTGCTTTGTTAAGTTTGAAGTGCTTCCAGTAAATTTATATACACTGTAGCACTTTTTGCAGGCAACTACACCAGTTAATTCCTCTCCATCCTTTTCTTTAATATTTGCGAATGTTTCCCAAACTTTACTTCTTCCCTTTTTAAGGTTGAAAGTATATTCGCCATTTAAAAGTTTGGATTTAATATCGCTATGCGATGATACTGCTGCATCCGAAAGCTATAAACCAAACACACAGCCACTAATTATAAATTCAAAATATACCAACATAGAAGCATCATAGACTTACGTGATTACAAACACATGGAAAAGACAGCCCATGGTAGACTAAACGTTTTGTTAAAGAAGACAAACACTTCAATTGAGCTAATTATTAGTGTGTTATTCTATTTACATATATATATTATGTATGTACATATATTATGTTGTACATACGCAATTTACTAAAGTACTTACGCATTCGTCCAAGGTCTGCATTCTTATCACTAAATTTTTGTCACTTTAAATTTAGCTTGCATGCTGCTTCTGCTCGGCAAGACATGAACGACGAGAATGCCAAAATTTCATTCGAATACACGAAACATTTACTCAGCATTCACTCATTCTATCCATTACGCTTTGGTTTCATTTTCACTCATTTCACATTGAGTGTTCCTCGTATTGAACACGACGCTCACCGAATGCCGAGTTCAACCTGTTGAAACCGGTTTGGCACGCCGAATTGCGACGCAGACTTGTGGTACTTAAATAACCGAAAATTTTGATTACATTAATGCAGACCTCTAATATGTAAGTGTGTATGCGTAGTTGCGTCTGACTTAGCGATGTTTTTTTTTTTTTGTTAAACAGATGTTGACGTACCGCAGTACATTCAAGTGGTCCATTGAAACCAGGCATTCGCCTGTTACTTTTTCAGATTAACGCATTTCCCCCGGGACTGCCGCTGGGTATTTCATCAGAGAAAGGGTTTGGCCTTACTGGCCCTCTTCAGACTGGGCTGTGGCCCTGGCTATCTCATCCCGCCTCAGCGCCTTCATTATTATGGCCGCCATTCTGCTCACGGCCTCCCATTTCTCCTCCGAACTGGTCATATGGTCCACTATGGTGTCCACCTCCAGCCTGTCACCTAGGATGGCTTCCACATCCTCTCGCTCTCTGGCAAATCGGGTGCAGTGCATAAACACATGCTCTGCATGCTCCTCGATTTGTGGGCCGCAGTAGTTGCACCATGGGTTTGGCGCATGTCCAAATCGGTGCAGATATGCGTTGAAGCATCCATGCCCACTAAGGAATTGCTGACTTAGCGATGTGCGTGTGTGTGTATGTGTGCATACCCAGTGTACCACGAAGCGAATGTCGAGCGAGAGTTTCGCAAAACTATCGCATTCGAGCTCGAAAACGATACTAAAATCTAAAGTTTCGCAAAACATTCGCATGCGAGCTTAAAATAGCATACGAATTGAAAGAAAAATGATATTGATTCGTGTACGACACACGAACCAACGAAAAAATGCAACCGATGCGTTGTTGTTGTATTTTGCTTGTCGTTCTCTCGCTTGTTCCTTTTTGGTAGCTCAAAACGGCAACTGATGCGTTATTTCGCTCGGAATCGATAACTTTCTTTTCTCTTGTGACGACTTAAAGTGACGGTGCAGTGAAAAAGTGGTAGTGCTTAAAATTTCTATCAATTCGACGGTAAGTAATAAATTAAGTGCTTTTGATTATCGCTGTCCTGATATATTTATTTAATTCTCTTATAGCATACTCTGCAGAAAGATGGCGTTTTGAGTAATGTTGTATGTATTCTAATAATATATATTTATCTCGCATATGTATTTTAATTCTTTTTTTACTGTCTCTTTATACAGATTGCGGTTCTTTTAAAGTCTTCAGAAATGTGTTTTGCGACAAATGTGTTCGTAGCTCCTGGCGGCAAATAACTTTATAGATATAAGATAAAATAAGACATTATGTTTAGCAAATAAAAAATCAAATTTAAAACTATATTAAGTATTTATTGAATCCGTAAACGATTTTAGAAATGAGTCGCAAAATATATCTATAATGGCTCGCAAACGACTTCTCATATGATTCGCAAAAGATATCAAAAATGGCTCGCAAACGACTTCTCATATGATTCGCAAAAACAATCAAAAAATGCTCGCTAACGAATCTTTTACGAGCTATCGCGTTCGAAACTTTCACTGCCACAAACTGAGCGACGAGCGAGTAGTTTTCTGATCGTAAACGAGGGTTTTCGCGAATGTTTTGTCCATTTTTGTTTCGCGTAACTATCGTTAGCGATATCTTTTACGAACTTTTGGTTCACTGGGTAGCCTTAGCTGCTGCAAAGGAATGCAGGGTCTCCTACTGTCGGTTGCGTCCGACCGTAGCTTTCCGAGTTTTTTTTAATTCGTAGTTATATACGAAATGACCCATCACAGTCAAAAACTAGCATTGGCGCTTGATGTCCACAAATCACACTGCGTAACTGCGATATTCGAAACATTTACAAGTATTGCTGATAACTTGGCAGAAGTTTCGGTAAAATAATTATACATCAGCACATCTCTTAAGTGCTTTTGCTGGGTAATTTATTCCGAGGATCCAATACATGAGTGTATTGCACGAACCCTTCGCTTTCTACAATATTGTAGGGCTGCACATCTTTGGCAACCATTTCAGTTAGAGCTTTATCTATGTCGGTCTTTCTTTTAGAATTTGAATCATACACGACGGCTCTTTTAAAGTAAGACGCCACAGAGTTCATGCTCGATCTGCAACTGCTGCTTGTAGATGCAGTGTCGTTCCTTTCAGCACGCACAACTTGTGTGCTCGATTCTGGGCTCTTATTTTCCACGCCAGGATGGAACATTTTTAAATGGTCGTTCAAGTTAGAGTATTACCGCTTGTCTTGTATTCTTTGCCACAATCGAGACATTTGGCACTTTTCTTGTCGTCGGACCTTTTAAAATATTTCCAAACATGTGAAATTTTCGACTTCTTTTTGTTACTCTGTCGATTTGGTTCCAAATCTTTTTTAGAGTCTGTGCTGGAGGAAGACATGAAGACACTCGATGTTTACCTTAAATTTAACAAATTATAGATCAAAACACTTATATATATAAATAGTAAACATACCCAGATTTAAAAAGCGATCCATATTAATTTAATTAATTTTTTCTTGTTTTTCAATTTTTCCTCGTTTTTTGCAATTGACGCCGACACAGAAAATGCACCGAACTCACGAGCTACCTGCGTAACTTCGTGTCGTAGATTTGCGCAACTTCGTGTCACCGAATGGGTTCGGCTGACTCGTGGCAGGGATTATTTATTGTTTTATGACCTTGTTTGTTTTACTGAAGAGATGTTGCAAGTTTGCCATAATAATTACGATGTTTGTGGTTTTTAGTTCTTAAAATGTATTCTGAGCTAGTTTGAGTCTTAGAATTATATTGGGATTTTTTATATTTCATAAATATTTTAGTAAAATTGTTAAAACTAATTGAAATTTATAATTTGTATCTAATTTCTATATTTGGTATTTTAAGGCACTTCCACCGAGCTACCCTCGTCTTAATACAATATTATATTATAGTTTACTTCACATCTCTATGTTTACTGATTGACCTTGATCACTCTGTACCTTGATTGCATTCTTGTTATGCTTGTCCTGACGATTCTTCCGTTTCCTGTCCTTCTTCAGCTGCTTCAACTTGGCCTTAGCAATAGCCGTCAGTTGTTTGTTGCGATGATCGAGCTTTCTTTCCAGAGTGCTCATGATTTCCGATACTTGGTCCTTTATCTGCATATCTTCATCATCGACGTTCTCTAGATTTTGCATAAACTTGGCGATCATCTGACTGCATAACTGAATTTTCGTCTGTGAAGACTGGGTAAAGTTTTCCTTACGACGTTGGACCTCTTGGCGATATAGAAATAGAGCGTATGCGGGGCTGGCTGTTGCTGATGTTGTCTCCATGATGATCTATGACTGAATGTGTAGGTATGCTCGGAAGTGACCTTATTTATAGAGTTATCGTTGTAGATTCGCGCAACGAGAAAATGCACCGAACTCACGAGCTACCTGCGTAACTTCGTGTCGTACATTTGCGCAACCAGAAAATGCACCCGAACTCGCGAGCTACCTGCGCAACTTCGTGTCACCATTCGGGTTCGGCTGACTCGTGGCAGGGATTATTTATTGTTTTATGACCTTGTTTGTGTTACTGAAGAGATGTTGCAAGTTTGCCATAATAATTACGATGTTTGTGGTTTTTAGTTCTTAAAATGTATTCTGAGCTAGTTTGAGTCTTAGAATTATATTGGGATTTTTAGACCCTGTACTTAAAAAAAGTACAAAGGGTCTATTAGGTTTGTGCAAATGACATTTGTGTGTAACAGGCAGAAGGAGGCGTGGCAGACCCCATAAAGTATATATATTCTTGATCAGGACGACGAGCTGAGTCGATATAGCCATGTCCGTCTGTCCGTCTGTATGAACACCGAGATCTCGGAAACTATAAGAGCTAGAGACTTAATTTTTTTTTTGTTTGGTTCGTGTATTACATAGGCAGGCCAAGTTTATGTTTTTAATTTGATATCTCATCCCCCTCCCCCTCAAATTTACAAAAATGTTCTTAGTATATACAGTTTTAGAGTCACTGGATTCATTTTTTGCACGATTAAAGCTTTAGATGCTTTGCATGTTTGGTGCGAGTTGCAGCCCAATCGGATAAGAAACACCGGAGATATTAGACAAACAATTTTCAGTACCAGGCATTTGGGTAGGGGAGGGGGGAAGCCATAGTGTACGCGGCTACTAGGGCGTATGCGTGATTTTTAAATTTTGTGAGTTTGAATTTCTGTATGAGTATTGGTTATTGTTTGTATTTGCGTGTATATTTATATGTAGAAGTTTATGTGTGTGTGTGTATAAGTGCATGTGTATGTGTATGTGAGTATGTTCATATATGCTGCTGCTGTTATAGACTCCCAGGGAAAATCAAAGTACAGGGTCACCTACTGTCGGTTGCGTCCGACTGTAGCTTTGCGTCCGACTGTAGCTTTCCCTACTTTTTTATATTTCAAAAATATTTTAAAAATATTTTTAAAACTAATTGAAATTTATAATTTGTATCTAATTTCTATATTTGGTATTTTAAGGCACTTCCACTGAGCTACCCTCGTCTTAATACAATATTATATTATAGTTTACTTCACATCTCTATGTTTACTGATTGACCTTGATCACTCTGTACCTTGATTGCATTCTTGTTATGCTTGTCCTGACGATTCTTCCGTTTCCTGTCCTTCTTCAGCTGCTTCAACTTGGCCTTAGCAATAGCCGTCAGTTGTTTGTTGCGATGCTCGAGCTTTCTTTCCAGAGTGCTCATGATTTCCGATACTTGGTCCTTTATCTGCATATCTTCATCATCGACGTTCTCTAGATTTTGCATAAACTTGGCGATCATCTGACTGCATAACTGAATTTTCGTCTGTGAAGACTGGGTAAAGTTTTCCTTACGACGTTGGACCTCTTGGCGATATAGAAATAGAGCGTATGCCGAGCTGGCTGTTGCTGATGTTGTCTCCATGATGATCTATGACTGAATGTGTAGGTATGCTCGGAAGTGACCTTATTTATAGAGTTATCGTTGTAGATTCGCGCAACGAGAAAATGCACCGAACTCACGAGCTACCTGCGTAACTTCGTGCCGTACATTTGCGCAACCAGAAAATGCACCCGAACTCGCGAGCTACCTGCGCAACTTCGTGTCACCATTCGGGTTCGGCTGACTCGTGGCAGGGATTATTTATTGTTTTATGACCTTGTTTGTTTTACTGAAGAGATGTTGCAAGTTTGCCATAATAATTACGATGTTTGTGGTTTTTAGTTCTTAAAATGTATTCTGAGCTAGTTTGAGTCTTAGAATTATATTGGGATTTTTTATATTTCATAAATATTTTAGTAAAATTGTTAAAACTAATTGAAATTTATAATTTGTATCTAATTTCTATATTTGGTATTTTAAGGCACTTCCACTGAGCTACCCTCGTCTTAATACAATATTATATTATAGTTTACTTCACATCTCTATGTTTACTGATTGACCTTGATCACTCTGTACCTTGATTGCATTCTTGTTATGCTTGTCCTGACGATTCTTCCGTTTCCTGCCCTTCTTCAGCTGCTTCAACTTGGCCTTAGCAATAGCCGTCAGTTGTTTGTTGCGATGCTCGAGCTTTCTTTCCAGAGTGCTCATGATTTCCGATACTTGGTCCTTTATCTGCATATCTTCATCATCGACGTTCTCTAGATTTTGCATAAACTTGGCGATCATCTGACTGCATAACTGAATTTTCGTCTGTGAAGACTGGGTAAAGTTTTCCCTACGACGTTGGACCTCTTGGCGATATAGAAATAGAGCGTATGCGGGGCTGGCTGTTGCTGATGTTGTCTCCATGATGATCTATGACTGAATGTGTAGGTATGCTCGCAAGTGACCTTATTTATAGAGTTATCGTTGTAGATTCGCGCAACGAGAAAATGCACCGAACTCACGAGCTACCTGCGCAACTTCGTGTCACCATTCGGGTTCGGCTGACTCGTGGCAGGAATTATTTATTGTTTTATGACCTTGTTTGTGTTACTGAAGAGATGTTGCAAGTTTGCCATAATAATTACGATGTTTGTGGTTTTTAGTTCTTAAAATGTATTCTGAGCTAGTTTGAGTCTTAGAATTATATTGGGATTTTTTATATTTCAAAAATATTTTAAAAAAGTTTTTAAAACTAATTGAAATTTATAATTTGTATCTAATTTCTATATTTGGTATTTTAAGGCACTTCCACTGAGCTACCCTCGTCTTAATACAATATTATATTATAGTTTACTTCACATCTCTATGTTTACTGATTGACCTTGATCACTCTGTACCTTGATTGCATTCTTGTTATGCTTGTCCTGACGATTCTTCCGTTTCCTGTCCTTCTTCAGCTGCTTCAACTTGGCCTTAGCAATAGCCGTCAGTTGTTTGTTGCGATGCTCGAGCTTTCTTTCCAGAGTGCTCATGATTTCCGATACTTGGTCCTTTATCTGCATATCTTCATCATCGACGTTCTCTAGATTTTGCATAAACTTGGCGATCATCTGACTGCATAACTGAATTTTCGTCTGTGAAGACTGGGTAAAGTTTTCCCTACGACGTTGGACCTCTTGCCGATATAGAAATAGAGCGTATGCGGGGCTGGCTGTTGCTGATGTTGTCTCCATGATGATCTATGACTGAATGTGTAGGTATGCTCGGAAGTGACCTTATTTATAGAGTTATCGTTGTAGATTCGCGCAACGAGAAAATTCACCGAACTCACGAGCTACCTGCGTAACTTCGTGCCGTACATTTCCGCAACCAGAAAATGCACCCGAACTCGCGAGCTACCTGCGCAACTTCGTGTCACCATTCGGGTTCGGCTGACTCGTGGCAGGGATTATTTATTGTTTTATGACCTTGTTTGTGTTACTGAAGAGATGTTGCAAGTTTGCCATAATAATTACGATGTTTGTGGTTTTTAGTTCTTAAAATGTATTCTGAGCTAGTTTGAGTCTTAGAAATATATTGGGATTTTTTATATTTCATAAATATTTTAGAAAAGTTGTTAAAACTAATTGAAATTTATAATTTGTATCTAATTTCTATATTTGGTATTTTAAGGCACTTCCACTGAGCTACCCTCGTCTTAATACAATATTATATTATAGTTTACTTCACATCTCTATGTTTACTGATTGACCTTGATCACTCTGTACCTTGATTGCATTCTTGTTATGCTTGTCCTGACGATTCTTCCGTTTCCTGTCCTTCTTCAGCTGCTTCAACTTGGCCTTAGCAATAGCCGTCAGTTGTTTGTTGCGATGATCGAGCTTTCTTTCCAGAGTGCTCATGATTTCCGATACTTGGTCCTTTATCTGCATATCTTCATCATCGACGTTCTCTAGATTTTGCATAAACTTGGCGATCATCTGACTGCATAACTGAATTTTCGTCTGTGAAGACTGGGTAAAGTTTTCCTTACGACGTTGGACCTCTTGGCGATATAGAAATAGAGCGTATGCGGGGCTGGCTGTTGCTGATGTTGTCTCCATGATGATCTATGACTGAATGTGTAGGTATGCTCGGAAGTGACCTTATTTATAGAGTTATCGTTGTAGATTCGCGCAACGAGAAAATGCACCGAACTCACGAGCTACCTGCGTAACTTCGTGTCGTACATTTGCGCAACCAGAAAATGCACCCGAACTCGCGAGCTACCTGCGCAACTTCGTGTCACCATTCGGGTTCGGCTGACTCGTGGCAGGGATTATTTATTGTTTTATGACCTTGTTTGTGTTACTGAAGAGATGTTGCAAGTTTGCCATAATAATTACGATGTTTGTGGTTTTTAGTTCTTAAAATGTATTCTGAGCTAGTTTGAGTCTTAGAATTATATTGGGATTTTTAGACCCTGTACTTTAAAAAAGTACAAAGGGTCTATTAGGTTTGTGCAAATGACATTTGTGTGTAACAGGCAGAAGGAGGCGTGGCAGACCCCATAAAGTATATATATTCTTGATCAGGACGACGAGCTGAGTCGATATAGCCATGTCCGTCTGTCCGTCTGTATGAACACCGAGATCTCGGAAACTATAAGAGCTAGAGACTTAATTTTTTTTTTTGTTTGGTTCGTGTATTACATAGGCAGGCCAAGTTTATGTTTTTAATTTGATATCTCATCCCCCTCCCCCTCAAATTTACAAAAATGTTCTTAGTATATACAGTTTTAGAGTCACTGGATTCATTTTTTGCACGATTAAAGCTTTAGATGCTTTGCATGTTTGGTGCGAGTTGCAGCCCAATCGGATAAGAAACACCGGAGATATTAGACAAACAATTTTCAGTACCAGGCATTTGGGTAGGGGAGGGGGGAAGCCATAGTGTACGCGGCTACTAGGGCGTATGCGTGATTTTTAAATTTTGTGAGTTTGAATTTCTGTATGAGTATTGGTTATTGTTTGTATTTGCGTGTATATTTATATGTAGAAGTTTATGTGTGTGTGTGTATAAGTGCATGTGTATGTGTATGTGAGTATGTTCATATATGCTGCTGCTGTTATAGACTCCCAGGGAAAATCAAAGTACAGGGTCACCTACTGTCGGTTGCGTCCGACTGTAGCTTTGCGTCCGACTGTAGCTTTCCCTACTTTTTTATATTTCAAAAATATTTTAAAAATATTTTTAAAACTAATTGAAATTTATAATTTGTATCTAATTTCTATATTTGGTATTTTAAGGCACTTCCACTGAGCTACCCTCGTCTTAATACAATATTATATTATAGTTCAGTTCACTTCACTTCACATCTCTATGTTTACTGATTGACCTTGATCACTCTGTACCTTGATTGCATTCTTGTTATGCTTGTCCTGACGATTCTTCCGTTTCCTGTCCTTCTTCAGCTGCTTCAACTTGGCCTTAGCAATAGCCGTCAGTTGTTTGTTGCGATGCTCGAGCTTTCTTTCCAGAGTGCTCATGATTTCCGATACTTGGTCCTTTATCTGCATATCTTCATCATCGACGTTCTCTAGATTTTGCATAAACTTGGCGATCATCTGACTGCATAACTGAATTTTCGTCTGTGAAGACTGGGTAAAGTTTTCCCTACGACGTTGGACCTCTTGCCGATATCGAAATAGAGCGTATGCGGGGCTGGCTGTTGCTGATGTTGTCTCCATGATGATCTATGACGGAATGTGTAGGTATGCTCGGAAGTGACCTTATTTTATAGAGTTATCGTTGTAGATTCGCGCAACGAGAAAATGCACCGAACTCACGAGCTACCTGCGTAACTTCGTGTCGTAGATTTGCGCAACGAGAAAATGCACCCGAACTCGCGA
>JAWNNL010001033.1:0-31293 GCA_035045005.1 Liodrosophila aerea
CGTAGTCAAAAATGTGGTACAAGCGACACTACATATCTCTTATATAGGGTACTTCGCAGTATAACAGACTGCCCCTGGTACGTGCGAGGTACCACACTCCATAGAGATCTCAAGCTGCATACTGTGGAAGAGCAGAATGGCAGACACACGAGCCGATACAGCGACAGGCTGTTGACACACCACAGCCTACTTGCCAGACGACTACTGCCTGCTCGACCTCTAAGGCGTCTTAAACGGCAAGGTTTTACCAAAAGAATAAAAAAATATAGTATAATATATATACAGAATATAATAGTGTATAATAATATAATATAACAAGAATCCTCATACTAGTTATAAGGTTTGGTCCATCTATAATTTTCCGTCCATGTGTTGTTAAGGTACATTTTATGTTAGTACAGGTTCTACACTTAATAAATAAAATTTCAAAAAAAAAAAAAAAAAAACATATCTCTTATTATAATACCAAGTAAAGTTTCCCAAATTTCACAGCGAATGTCCACCTAGTTTTAGCGGTTTTCCAACTGTGCGTCGTGACGATGTCCGAACGAAGCGAGGACACAACCACGGGCCTTTTCATTGAGGGTTGGCATTCTCGCTTCGCAAAGCCCCCTAGTTATTTATATAAGCAGATTGACTAAGCTCAAATTTATCATTAGTTCTACTAATTTTTATTCTAATAAAATGTTTTATATATGCTAAGTCTGTCATTCTAAATTTATGTATTATATAATTTTTAGACCCTGTACTTTAAAAAATTACAAAAGGGTCTATTAAGATTGTGCAACTCAGAAATGTATGTAACAGGCAGAAGGAGGCGTTGCAGACCCCATAAAGTATATATATTCTTGATCAGGACGACGAGCTGAGTCGATATAGCCATGTCCATCTGACTGTTTGTCTGTCTGTCCATCTGTCTGTCCGTTCGTATGAACACCTATGTAGATCTCGGAAACTATCATTTCTATTTATAGTAATTATCGGTAATTATCTATTAACGGAGCCCCTTCCAAAAAAAAAAAAAAACCATAGATAGGGGGTACTTCAACTAGCATTTGGGTATTAAAATTATGTTGGGGACGCTTTTAGTTTAGCCACAACAAATCTTTAAAGTTTTGCCTAATTCCCATACAAAATGCTAGCAAACACGCACACTGACAAATTATGAATACACAAAATTCAAGCGCCTGTCTGTGTGCTCGTCGCGGTACAGTGGTCTGTGAAGCTTAAAATTTTTGTCAAATTGTGCTTAGCGTAAATACTGTGTCTACATATATTGTGGACACTTTTCACACTTTAAATACACTTATGCGTGAAATATAAATAAATCAAAAATTTTACAACGTAAAATACGTAGTAGGTAACATTTTTTTATTTTTTTTTATTTCAATATTAAGATTATATTATATATCAAATTATAAAGGACATTCCATGTCCTTATTTTCGATTAATGTCAAAATCAAAAATCAGCTGTGCATAATAACCTAGAATCAAAACAAACAATAATTAATTACTAAATCAATTATAAGTATTTTTAGGTACGCACTTAATTTGTATACATATACATAAATACTTTGGTTAATTTCTGTATCCAAGGGGCACTGTTGCTAAATAATATTATACATCCATTTTTAAGTCGTCGGGATCCTAAATTTATAATATAACAAAATCGGGAATGAGAAGAATGGTATGAAAGAAGAATATGCAAAGTAGCGCCGCAGGCGAGAAATTTAAATCTTAAAAAATTTAAATCTGGCGACTAAATGTACGTCTTAATATTAAATAGTCGTTAATTACTAAGTATTTTACGTTGTAAAATGTTTGTTTTATTTATATTTCACGCATAAATGTATTCAAAGTGTGCAAAGTTTCGACATATATAGTATTTAAGCTAAGCACAAATTGACAAAAATTTTAAGCTTCACAGACCACTGTACCGATCACACAGACAGGCGCTTGTCATTGTGCGCGTGTTTGCGTAGCAACGGTTTCCAAGCACATTTTGTATGGGAATTAGGCAAAACTTTAAAGATTTATTTATTATATGCAAGGCGTTTTGCCTTGTTGGTTGGGGTAATGTCAATCACTTTCCGGGCAATATAGGAGTTAATTTCAGCTTCCTTCAACCTGCGACGCACTGTAAAATCACTAACTTTATTCCCAGTTAAATTTTTTGATGCAGCGGCAAGTTTAACGGGACTTTTAGTCGGATTCCTTACTACAACTCCTAGTAAGTGCCTGCATTCTCTTGCGTCCAACACACGTTTTCGGCCAATTCTTTTTTGATTTGTCAAACTTTCAACCGTGTTTTTATTTTTTTTTACTAAGTTGTACACAGTTTTACGCGAAATTTTGTACAACTTAGCCAATTCAACTGCAGAGATACCAGTTTTAAATTTGGTTACAATTTCGACTCGATGCTCAACTGTTAACTCCTTTGTTATTGGCATTTTTTTAATTAATTTTAATAATTAAATGATTTAAATTAATTATTTACAAATTAATTAAGATAACTACATTATCTAGAAACTTCATTTGTTAGTACAAACTAAAAACTAAGCTCGAATTTTCGTTGTGTAAAAACCATTGACGCTAATAGAATGTGTGTAAATACTTTTGACAACTGGTAAGCATAATTTCAAATGCTTCTATTATTTAAACAAGAGCAGTTATTTTCTTCATTCCTTTTCCATTTGGTTCTGCATAGATCAAACTATGCAAAAACACAAATTTGTTGCCCTTTCACTTTCCCCGAACAACAGCACAAGGCTCTGAATGTGGAACATGCTAAAAAATGTTCGTTGTGTAAATACTTTTGACCACCCCTGTATGTAGACACAGTATTTACGCTAAGCACAATTTGACAAAAATTTTAAGCTTCACAGACCACTGTACCGATCACACAGACAGGCGCTTGTCATTGTGCTCGTGTTTGCGTAGCAACTGTTTCCAAGCACATTTTGTATGGGAGTTAGGCAAAACTTTAAAGATTTATTGTGGCTAAACTAAGAGACGTAGTTAAATTTATTTTATTCCGAAAAAACCTAAAAATAAGCACATATGTACTTAATTTGACTAAAATCATATTCAATTCGCAAATAAATATGAATGTGGTCAAATCAAAGTTGAAAGTGTTCAATTCAATATTAAATAAACTTCAATTCAACTACAAAATTGCTTGATTTGACTAAAAACATGTTAAATGTGAAAACAAATATTCATCTATTCAAATCAACAACGAACAACATTATCGCTGTACAAAAATCGTAATGCGTAATTCGTAATGCGCGATATACATACATAAATATGCCGAACTTTATTAGTTTGTTCTGTTGTTCTTGGAGTAAATATTTACTATAGTACTGACAGAAAAATATTACTTTTTTTTTAACTTTAAATTAAACAAACAATAAAAAATAAAAAAACGTAATTCTCTGCCTGGACTTAAACCCCAGTCGTCCGCATTCTGCATTCTTGCAATCGGTTCATAAGAATTGTATTTGGGTAGAATTGTAGCGTATCCCAACTGATAGGAAACGCTGTCTTACAGGCTTTTGCCAGCGAGGCTAGCTGGACTATGCGTGATAGGCTGAAGAAATTAAATTTTAACGTTATTGATGAAATACGACAGCTACAACACATAGAACTGGTATTATGTTTAAACGTGCTAGATCGATGCTATGATCCATTCGCACTATTAGAAGACATACATAGAGTATTGGTCCCAAAAGGACGAGCTATTGTTGCTTTAGTGCTACCGTACATGTATTATGTTGAGACAAACACTTCGCATTTGCCATTGAGGCCGCTATTCCATAAGGACCGAGAGCCAACATTTGAAGAAGAAGCGACAGCATTTTTGAAATTACTGGAAAACTGTGGGTTTCGCGTGGAGTCCTGGACAAAAGCAGCATACTTATGCGAAGGAGATATACGGCAATCATTCTATTGGTTAACAGATATAATTGTTGTACTTTCAAAAAAGACTTGAATCTATCTTATTGTACTCTGAAAAATAAAATTATAAAAAAATAAAAAAAACTCGGAAAGCTACAGTCGGATTCAACCGACAGTAGGAGACCCTGTACTTTCCTTCGCACACACACACACGCTAACGAACACGCACACATGCACGAATATCGTAAAGTCGCTCGCAACCACACATACGCTCGCGGTGCTCCCCCCTTCCCTAGTAGAGGAAATTGAATCTTGAATATCTCTGGTGTTTATTATCCGATTGAGCTACAATTCACAGCACAGATAGAGATTATTGTATGCCAAATCACACGTTTGTATATTTAAAATTGTGGGTGTGGCAGTTTTTCGTTCAAACCGAGAAGCCGGACAAGTAAATTTGGTATGTTAAAATTAAAGATATAATCAAATTTAATAAATGTAAAAAATTTATACAATAAAGAAAAATTTATAAAAACAAAATATTATAAAAATATTAAAAATGTGCATCATATGTAAATTTGGCGGTTAATCTAATTTTTAGACCCTGTACTTTAAAAAAGTACAAAAGGGTCTATTAAGATTGTGCAAGCCCGAAATGTATGTAACAGGCAGAAGGAGGCGTGGCAGACCCCATAAAGTATATATATTCTTGATCAGGACGACGAGCTGAGTCGATCTAGCCGTGTCCGTCTGTCCGTCTGTCCGTCCGTCTGTCTGTCCGTCTGTATGAACACCTAGATCTCGGAAACTGTAAGAGCTAGAGACATCATATTTGGCAGTTAGATGCCCCTATAGTGCAAGCAGATCAAGTTTGTTTTAGATTTTTGATACCTGCCCCCCCTCCCCCAAAAACCGCGAAAAACTGCCACACCCACAATTATAAAGATAGAAGCTTGTGCTTTGGCATACTATAATCTTATGATAACCTTCATCAGTTCTGTAAATTGTGGCCCAATCGGATAATAAACACCAGAGATATTCGAGATTAAGTTTCCGTACTAGGCAAAGGGGAGCAGCGAGCATGCACATAATGCTTGCACATAAGTGTGTATGCATGGTTGCGTCTGACCTTGCGATGTGCGTGTGTGTGTGTGTGCATTGTTAGCCTTAGCTGCTGCAAAGGAAAGTACAGGGTCTCCTACTGTCGGTTGCATCCGACTGTAGCTTTCCGAGTTTTTTTTTTTTAAGTTGTGCATATTTGAATTGAAAGGAGGCGTAATCAATTTGACTATGATATTTTAATACGAAAACTCTTGAATTGAATAAAAAATCCATATTCAAATATATATGAAGTGGTTCCACGTTAAGTTAACAATTTCCGTGTTAACTTGACTTTTATACCCATAAATTTTCAATTCAAGAATAGTGATTTTTACTACGTTTTTTCCCTCAGTGTACTTGTACTGGTTTGTATACTGCCAATAAAGTTATATATCTAAACATCATTTAAAATATAAAAGTGCGGATAATTCGAGTTTTTCTTTTACTTGGTAAAAGGAAATTTCAATAGAACGCCTGTCCGTATATTTATTAAGCTTATGTGTATGTTGGTTTTTTCTTTTCTGTAAAATTCACCATTCGCTTTGTCGTTAAGACTTTAATTAGATATTAATCACAGCTTGTCAGAGCGGACTGTCGGGAGAACGCCTTAATTGTGGGTGGGAGAACGCACTCAAAATCAACATATTTCATTCTGCAAATGAAATGATTCGTATAACATTCTAACCTCCCACACTGTATGTTTGAGAGTGTGAGTGTGTCGGTGTTTGTGTATAGATTTCTATTTCCTATCGGTGTGTGATTGCCATGCATGCCACGTAATTGAAACTCTTGATTTTTTCAATTAATTAAAAAGCTTTGTCATGTGCTTCGCGCGGAAGTAGAAGGAGTTGGTGATAAAACTGGAGTGGTAAAGCTTGATGAGACACCACGTTTCGGCTATGAATGACCATTGATTTTAATTAGCTCAATGAGGCAGTGTATATCAACACCTTTACATGCAACACACACGCAGGCAAAGACGGGGGATTTATCGCAATTATTTTAAATATTTTTATTGAATGTAAATTTCATTAAAATAAAATCATTTATATATGTACATACATGCATATATGCACTGCATAAGGCAACTTGGTTTAAAATATACCCTGTGAAAGCTTACTTTAAATTCTCAGATGTTACTGCTACTCGGCAACAAAATTGTCTCGTTCAGTTCAAATCTAGTACTGAACTATTGCACTAAATTAAAATCCTTCAATTGAACTACAACGAACAAAACTACTGTGCGACTTTACACTCAGGTCTTACGTCTTTTTTTATGTCTATGATCTTTTAGGTGTTCACACTGAACATACGGTGTCAAAGAGTCGCAAACACGTGTGTATTTTTTGGCGCTAATTTTGGCAGATGTTGTTATTCTCTGTACACACATATGTACATATCTAGCTTGTAAGAACACTCAAATAAAAAAAAAAAACACGTTCTATATGAATGTAAATTAGTTTTAAAATTACATTCTCCAGTGTGGATTTAAATTCGCAACTCCATTCACAAATCGCCTAAATGCAATGGAAACTTAAGCACCTTGGCCACTATGTATTAATGCTTACGATACGACAATTAAGTTCAGTCGTTTCAGCCATTTTCAATTCAATTTTGATACGTCCCAAATTAAAGAATTTCAGTAAAAACATACTTAAATTCTTTAAGATCGAAATGGCCAAAATTCTAGCATGGTTGTTTGAGTGTAGTTTCTTTTTATTAAGCAGGATTTTAATTAAATTAAAAAAATTATCTGCATCTTAAACGATAGCTATAGGTTTATCTATTTCGTGGATAAAATTATGGTAACAGGGCCAACTCCAAGAGCTTTTTTGACCAGAACAACACTAAGTCTATTTAATAATTATAATAACATAATTACAAAGGAGATAAAAAAAATAAAAAACCAGATCATGAAAAATTGACAATATTATTTTTGTCTTGTCTCTTCTTCAAAAAACAAAACAATTTAACAATTATTGGATGCAAATATATTTATAGTAATTACTTTCAAGCACTCATTTCCATTTATTTAAATTTTTTACTGCGAACAGTGCGCGTTCCGATAACTATCGGTGATATTACACAAGGCTGCAACATTTTTGGTAGAAAATCGTTTCACAACACAATAGACTTTTTGGTCGTAGATCTCACAACCAGTCCCAATTTCAAATCCAACCGACAAAATGTTGTATGAGCAATTTTGATCTCTCAACATCTGTGTGAACACAGTATTACGCACTTTTAACAGTTTCCATTCGGTCTGTATATCCCCTTTACTCGGTCAAGTGTAGGGTATTTGAAAAAATGCATATGGCTTTTGTTTGGCCTGGGGGCAGATGCGTGTCTGTTAGCCCGTCAATAAATACGCATAAATATGCAAATTGTGAATTAACAAAAATATTAAAGTATTTGTCTTGCATTATGATTTATTGCAGGGCCTGTCGGTATTGTCGCAATGCATTAAGGGAAAATTGAACCAAATTGAACTGAAATTACAGGCATTCCATTTGTATAATATTCGTAATAAATTTATGCGTTTCATGCAAAGCCTCACGGCAATGACAATTTATAACTTTACTCTTTATATTTCAATTTATGGCTTTAAATTTGTCCGGTAAATAATGTTGACAATTATGGATTAAGTGTGTCAATAACTGACGCATTGACAGATTTTCCAAAAACGGACAAATTGTCAGAGTATCGGGTTGCTTACTCTCTCTCACTCACTCTGTGTCTTTCACCATTTCTCTAGGTATCTGTTACAACGGTAATTAAGCACATTTTAGTATGGATTTATTGCAGTCGGCCCTTTAATACAAATTACCAGAAACGCAGCTGAAAGTACTTTAAGAAATATTTATAGTTTGTTATTTGACTGCCTGGGGACGCGCAGAATTCGCACAGGACTGCCAAGCATTTGTGGCTGGAACAAAGGAATGCCTTCTGAATGCCAAAGCGAATGTCTTAAAGGACATACTCGTAGTTGCATTCAAAATAACAAACATGAATACAAAGCAAATACATTCGTATTATATGTCTAGCACGCAATACACATACATATATCTATGTGTATATATTTAAAATATAACAATTTCAATTTGGTTTCCAATACAAATATTGGTGCTTGCATTTGCATAAATTGGTTTCAAAGTCGTCTGCCCTTTGTTTATAGTAATTCTGAATAAATAATTGATTTTTGCAAATTTAATTACTAAACAAGCATTTACAAAAATTTAGTCCAATATACATAACTCACATTTAACGATTGCATTAAGATTTACATAAGCATATTTTGTTGCCTGCTGCTATGAAAGAAAGCAAAATCTCTCTGTTTCTATCCCTCTGGATATTGCTTTGTTTCGTGATGGATGTTAAATGCGATTTCGAATTGAAATTTTAATGTAAATAGGTACATACTATATGCTTTGATATCTTGCCTTTGTCATGTGCTATTAATTACTAGGATTATCTACTCCACGCATTTTCTCTAAAGGAACAGCAACAATTCATTAGCTTCGGGCTATTTACGTGCTATTTTGTTCATAATAGTGCATTGTTAATTACATTGACTGTTATCAAATTAAGCTGCGCTTAGCCTGTCCAATTTAATTATATTTCATACATTACCATTACCCCGCAACACCGATTACCAACTTGCTGCTTGCAGATCGGAATTCTGTGTGCTAAAGATGAGAACCCATTAGTGGCATCATTGACAATTTTCGTGAAATGTGTGGAAAGTGTGCAATGATTTGCCATAATTTCAGACTTACACTGAGCGCATTAGTGCTGAAGTTACCAAACACTGCAACCGTTTACATCAAAATTGCAGTTGCCGGGTGCGCAACAGATACAGTCCGGTGTACTGACTTCATAATATGAAGTCATATTATGTGTCGATATTTTGCTTTACCATCACTTATGCTTAGTTGAGCTTTACAAATTCTAAATTACAATATAATAAAAAAAAGCGTGAGACATGAAGCAGTGCAACATTATTGTTATTTTGCTTTGCCTTATTACGATTGCTCTGTGCCTAGTAGAGAAAATTGAGTATCTCATATCTCCGCTGTTTATTATCCTGTTGGGAGCAAATCGCACAAAAGCATCTTAAGCTTTATTCGACAATGTACGGTGACGTTCCCCTCCCCATGCCCAGTACCTAATACAGTAAACTGATTATTCAATATCTCCAGTGTTTTTTTATCCGATTGGGCTGCAAATCACGTCAAACATTCTATTGTATAATTCAATTGTTTACTTCAACGTTTGTGGATGATACCTCCATTCTTTGCCGCTCTTTATGTACACTTGCTGTTCATCTAGTAGCTGTGGAGTAACGGTTAGCTGTTATAAATGAAGATTGCTCTTTTACTAAACACTACTGTTGGAAGTACAATAAACGCACATTGAGTTAAAATAATACAAATATTTGCGCAATCACACAGATTAACAAATACTCAGAAATATGTACATACCCGCAATCCAAATTACATGGCCATTATTCATATAGTTTTCCATATTTGTAAGTATTCTGTGGAACGCAGCGAGTCCACAAGTTGTCTATATCACTACCAGCTTACTACAGCTTTCTGGCAACCGTCTCAGAGCCTCTATTAAATACCGTTGCCACTTTGATCTCAACACTGTTCAAACAACACTGTGGCTAATCGCTCAATTTAAACAAACCATTAATTCTTCGACATATATAACAATTGATTTCTAACTGTATATTAATAATTGGGTTTAGTAGAAGGCGTGAGTTACTTAGAGTTATAAATATTTGTTAAGCTATTTTATGCAATTTGTTCTATGCAAATTAGATGATATTATCGCCATTTGTTTACAGATGTCATTTACATATGAACATTGAATGTACATTGAACTGACTCCAATTTATGGCCTTTTTTTTTTATCAATTAAAAAAAGCGAGCATCACAATTCGCAGACTTGTTTTCAGCGAAGATAGTTAAGTTAACATAGTTGCAAAAACGCGGATTGGGGTGGTTGGGGTTGGCAATTAATTTTCGCTTTGCAGAAGATGCGCGAACAGAACGCAAAGTTGATTAACGGCATTAGGCCAACCCCAGCTACTACTGCAAAAGCAGACATACTCGTGCTGATACTCCTACTCCTACTGATGCCTTTGTTTCGACTTTTCCATAAGCAAATGCCTACAATTTAATGGCTAAGCGATAAAAATGGGAAAAATAGAAAACATGCTTATGTAATGGAGCGCCCATGGCACAATGCTGCTAGCCAAGATGCGGCTGCTAATTAATCATCGACGTTTATCCGACTTGATGCAGAACTAAACAAATCGTTTCAAATTATTAAAATCATTTATAATGCGCCAGAGCCACGCGAGCTGTATGCCAAGACTTTAGCCAAGCGGGAAGGAGAGGGAGTACGGCATAAGAGCGCTTCATGATGAAGGATGAAGAATGTGCTGCGTGCGGCTGGCGCCGACTATAAAGAGCAACAGTAACAAAACTTGCCACGTCCGAATGCTGAGACTCAATCCGTACCCGAATCTGTGTACGGATCTGCGTTCACTCTCTGCTTTCCCCCCGTTCCCCATCATGCACAGTCTCCCCCTTGGCTACTCTTACAACGACCAACATAAATCAGTCGCACATATTAACCTCTCGCAGCCAGCACTAGACTGTAACTGGACCACTATCTGGTCACAGTTTCAGCGGCACTTCACAGTGCTGCGTTGGTGTTGTAGCTGCTGCTACTGTTGTTAGACTGTTGTTGTTGTTGCACTGTTGTTGCTGTTGTTGTGGTGTTCGGTCGCTTGGTTGTTTGTGTGCCAGCGTGACCAATTAAAGACCGCCATCATCAGTTGCTGGCGCAGCATGGGTAGCGGCATAGCAAGTGTCCTGCGAGTTGGGGCATGGTGGCGAGTCCACCATATTTTCTTCACAATTCGGTACGCCTTCCACTTTCTGCTCCACTGCCTCATTATTCGCACATTCGCAAAGCAAAGCGACATGGGTAGGACATAGAGAAGCCATTGGCAGTGGAATAGCAACCGGCAAGTTGCTCGCATATTTCTTGCAGTCAGCTTATCTCCGAGGTGCTGACAGGCAGCTATGAGGCACTCACACAGACATACACACAATCGAACACAGAACAAGCAAAGACATCTTGGCCAAAATAAATTATATTCTTGTCGCGTCCAGCAAAACGTAAACAAAATATGTGGGTCTTCCACCCCGGATGGTAGTCCGGGCTTTGCATATGGTATGCCACCAGTGTTGACCAGCAGCTGGAATAGTATTGACCCTGGTCAGGATTTGAATTACGATTTCGTGCTGTTTGCCAATATTTACTGCATAGGTAACCTTGAGCAATACCAATTATATACATAGTACGTCTGTCAGCATTAACAGCTTTAAGGTGGCAAAACTATAATAGCAGCGGTAAAGATATAAGTAATATTGAGTTTATTATAAATATTAAACAAATTCAAAAAGGCTACGGTCGGGCGCAGAAGAATCTATACGATGTCAACAGCTGCAGTAGAATCGTTGCAGTGTTTATACATCCACATACACATATACATGTGCATACATACACTAACACATACATTCCCATGATCCTGGTCTTACACACATATCTTCTGAGCGCCTGCATAGAGTGGCTATTCCCCTTCTCTGCCAAGGAAAGGAAATTGATTATCAAATATCTCCGGGTCATGTGCCCGATTGGTTTATAATTCACAGCATAGATGAAGGATGCCATAGGCTACTTGCTGAGTTTGTATATGGGCATTTCCAGGCATTTCCAATGCAAAAATAAAATAGAAAACAAACGTTTTCTGAAAATTTTCTTTTGCTATTTTATAGCATTTTGGTAGCTCTTTGTTTAGTGTAAATGATCGGGTTTATCGAGTATTCATTTTTTAAATATTGGCAAAAAAAAAATGCGGTCGCGAACGTACGCAAAATGGAAATCGACTTTGGCTTAATCTAGTAAAAATCAGCGCATTGGGATGGAATATTCTAAAGCAATAACTTTACTATTAAAATGAATTAATGTAGCTTTCTATTGCGCCTATTCCCAAGAAAACATCTCCATTTGTTTTATTTATTGAATTAAGTACCGGTCGCGAACAAACGGGTCGCGAACGTACGATTTTTCCATGCTACTTTATTTGTTTTTTTTTGGTTTACATCTACTTCTTTTATGAATAACTTCATATTTCCTTTATATTAGATTACAGTAAAGAGATTTGGTAGAAAAAGTGCAAACATATCATATGTTTTCATTGCGAAATAATTAAATATAAAAATGCCTTTAAAAGTAGCTAAAAGTGAAGAAATTACAGTTTTTTCAGTATTTAGGCCAATTTCCTCATAGATATGGATTCATTGTATTATGAAAATTATGACATTTCTTTATGATATTTGATATTTCTTTCGTATGCAAAAAAAAAAGGGTAGCGTATTAATAAAAAGTATGCTTCACTACTTTCCTTCATAACTTCTTTGTTTATGGTTCGATTTAGCTCCCATTCGCACCAATCATTCTAAGCATTATAAGTTTTGTTTATACAACGGTGAATGCTGTACTAGTTTAAAAAACATTTTTGGAAATTTGAGGAGGAGGGGAATGAAATATCAAATTTAAAACATAAACTTGGTCTGCCTTTGTAATACACGAACCTAACGAAAAAGAGTCTCTAGCTCTTATAGCTTACGAAATCTCGGTGTTCATACGGACGGACAGACAGACGGACATGGCTATATCTATTCAGCTCGCCGTCCTGATCAAGAATATATATACTTTGTGAGGTCTGCCACGCCTTCTTCTGCCTGTTACACACAAATGTCATTTGCACAAACTTAATAGACCTTTTTATACTTTTTTAAAGCACAGGGTCTAAAAAAAGTTGAACCCTTATCAGCCAAGGTCAGTATTGGTACAAATTTGACATAGCTAAAACTTATCATAATAACTGAAAAACATATACTTAAGCAATTAATTGATCAATTTTCATATAACATTTACTAAATGCTGTACTAATAAATTCAGCAAGTGAATTAAGAAAATAATACAAGTTAAAACTAAATAAACATATTTCAAAAAGCTCACAAATTTTTGAATCAAAATTACGCTATTACATTTTTATTTTCAGCATCTTTTTTTGCCCAGCTGCAGACAGCGACAGTAAAACGAAAGATAAACAAGTTGCAAAATTGAAATAAATATAAAAATAAATAATTATATACATATAAATTATTGCAGCTGTCAAGCTGCAGGGAATGTGTTTATTTGTGTTACTCAATTGATTCCAGACAACCACAGCAGAGACTGAATGATGAGCGAGGGAGGACAAAGAGGGAGTACGCTGTAAGTAAATAGCTGTTATTGAAAATTAATTTGAGGAAAGTCCTTCATGTTGCAACTATGTTGGTGGATACAAATTAGGTCAGTCTATTGCTGTGAGTAGATACAAATGTATCTGTATCTATAGTTAAGAAAAGGTTCGCATTGTGGGGAGCTTGCCTTAAATTGTGTGCGCATTTGCAGCTTTTACTGTGGGCGGCAACTGGACGTACTAGTTGGACTGGCTGGACTGGCAGGTGACTGAATATAAATCACAAGGACATATGGAATTGGGGAATTTAGTGCCTGGCCAGCTCAGGTCTCAGTGTGTATACAGTGAATGCCATTTCTGCTTCAGCGAGTTTTCCAATCAAATGACTGCAAAATGTCTGACCAAAGATCACAGGCGCAGACAGCCCAGACCAAGCATAGCCACACAGATGGCTTAACTGTACACACGCTCACACTCACACATGGAAAAAGTGGCGATGGCCAACATATTTGAAAAGTTTCCAAATCACGCCTCAAAGACAGCTTGAAAGCCCTACCCCAACTGACTACAAATATTTCTCAATGTGAGACAAGCGCAAACATGGCTTAATAACTCATTCATGTATGGCGATATGTGTGTGTGTGTGTGTGTCTGTGTCTGTGTGTGTCTGACTCTTTGCATGGCTGGCTGGATATCTGTCCCAAAATTTCTGAATTCGCCATCTCAATAAAGCAGTCAATGGCAGCAGCGAACACTCCGACCAAAAGTGTCAGTTCAACTTGAGCTGTTGACTCGCACTCATTAAATAAAGGATTGCATGTTTTCAGCCTTTTGTTAGTGGCACCAGTTGACAAGCGCCAACACGCTCCTTCCATCTGACTCTCTCTCTCTCTCTCTCTCTCTGTCTGTCTCTCTCTCTATCTCAGTGTAACCCTGTACATCACTAGGCTGGCTAATCTGAACTTGGCTAGTGCCAATAGCCCAGTGAGCTGAGTGCAACTGACTTTTTGTGTTTTTGAATGCCTCTCTGTCTGGAGCTCTGGATCTCTATCTCTGTCTGTGTATAGCCATCTCTCTCACTGTTGTATGCAAATTTAGTATTATACACATAACTTTTGCTATTGAAAATTGAAACCAGTAGACGAATACTGTATACGAACATTTGTGCCATTGACACTGACTACTTATGCAAGCTTTTGATAAAGTTTGTTCGGTCAGCTAAGGGGAACTGTTAAGCACAAGTTTGGCATACGGCACTGTGGACTGAGAACAGTCCAGATAAAACTCAAGCCCTCAATGACTTCACATATTTGTGAATTTAAACAACTTATACAATCGGGCATGCTCCGGTTTTTACTTCCACTTATTTTAAGTAATTTACTTTTTAATCTGTAACACTTCTACTTACTACATAATGTGAATTGAATTCCTTATAATTTTAGGTACACAGAGGGAAAAATGACGTTCTAAAATTAAGTTTGAATGTACACAATTTAAGAATTTGCAATCTTAGTTAAAAATTCTTGAAATAAGAATGTTTTTCTCAAAATAAGTTTAAAAACTCTTAAAACTAGTATTATTGGATTTGAAACAAGTATAAAGCAATTTTGAAATAAGAAAAATCTAATTTTTCTTAAAGTGAGAATGAATATTCTACTTTGAAGAATTATCTACGGTTAAATTATATACACACAATAATATTATTAGTATTCATTTATAGTATTTTAGAACGAAAAAATATTTAATTTAATTGAGTTGGATAACTGAAATCGACAGCTAAGCTTTTTATGTTAGAAATAAGTAATTAATTTGAATTTTCAATTTATTAAACATTTAAATTTCCCGCCAAACATATGTTATTTAAACAAGAGTTGCATTAACAGGCAAAACTGCGATACTGCTCATGTCGATTATCGATAATATTGAAATCGGTGTTTTGCCACAACTGGTTGGCATTTTAAGTTGTGTGAAATTGTGAAATCGGTTGCATATAATAATGGATAATATTTGTAGGAAGACGACACGTTGATCGGGTGAATGTTTATCAGAATGTTTGTTTATTGAATTAAATATAGTTTATTGAGTAATATATATGTAATGGTAATTAATAATCGAGTTTTACGTAGTCGCAGGCCCGTATGGCCGTCGTAGCTTATTGCGTGCGTGCGTATTCGTAGCGTCGTCGTCTTCTTCTTCTTGTAGTGTGTACGTATATTGGCAATGCGATAAATACCAAGTGGCGGCAAAATATCGAAACTATCGTGGCAAACTTATCGGGTATCGTTTACAGTCGGCTTTCTTGACTTACAAAGCGTCCTCGCTTGGGTCGACATCAGGAATATCGTCATCATCATCTAGTGGGAGGTGGCACCAAGGCTTGAGCTTATCGGATGAGAGGATCGATTCATATTGGCGTTGAGTGCGATTTGAATGGGGCAAATCCTCGATAATATAGCGATCGTTCGGTAATACTTTGGTCACAATAAAGGGACCTTTGTAGCGGGGCTCCAGTTTACGAGAAGTACCTGTGGCAGCCGGTTCATTTTCCATTAACACGAGATCATCTTTGGCGTACATCGTTGGCGATTTGTGTTTGGCATCGTAGAGGCGTTTTGCGTTAGCTCGGTGATCATTAACTTGGGTCGCAACATCCTGTCGTAGCTGCTGTAGCTCGTCGTCATCAAGAGCTCTGGCGTGGTCGTCGTGCAATGTCTGTATAAGCTTATTTTGAAGAATATCTCGCGGTTCAAATCCGTATAGTAGTTGGCTAGGAGTACAACCAGTTGTACTATTCTGCATCGTGTTGATGCTCCATTGAATCTGGCGCAGCTTGTCATCCCAGCGCTTATCGTTATCAACAGTCGGCAACAACATAGATAAGATGATACGATTCGTGCGCTCTACGTGTCCGTTCGCTCGGGGTGTTCTAACGGCTGTTAAGACATGCTTTACGTTGCTTTCTCGGCAAAACTTGTTGAAATCCTTTGAGGTGAATGCTGTTCCTCGATCGGAGATGATCCGGCTTGGCATACCAACATAGCTAGTCAACTCTAGCAATGCGGCGATAACGTGTTTTGTTGCGGTGCTTTTCACAGCTCGTACAATTGTAAATTTCGTGAATGAGTCGACTATGACCAAGATATGCTCATTCCTTTTGCTGCTCCTGGGGAACGGACCCAAATGGTCAACATGGATCGTCCCAAATGGTATTGGCTTAATATCGTCATAATGATATTCTCCTTCGCGTCGTCCTCCAGGTTGCTTATTGAATGCGCAGCCTACACAAGATTTGATGTAGCTGTTTACGTAGTTACGCATGCGAGGAAACCAAAATAGATTCGTAATGCGGAGGATTGTTTTCTCAGTACCCATGTGTCCAGTCTTATCATGGCATTCAGTCAGTATATAAAACCTGAGTTGTTTCGGCACAACCCACAATAGTTTGTCGTTGTATTTGCGGTATAAACGTCCAAGCTCAATCACGTAATCATCGTTCTCCACTTTACTTTCGGATTGCAAGCTTTCTACGATCTTTCGAATGTTTGCGTCTTGGAGTTGGATGCTGAATAACCAGTCTCCTTCGTCTATGATGGTCTTGGAGATTTTTAAATCGGCTGTGTCCATATCGTGTGCTGCTTCATATGGTGCTCGGCTAAGCGCGTCCACATGCTCCATACGAGTTCCGGGTCGATGTACGATGTCTATGTCGAATTCTTGTATGCGTAGCCACCAACGGGCAATTCTTGGGATGAGTTCACGCTTTTCCATCGTTGTACGTAATGCGCTGCAGTCAGTAACAACTTTAATCCGCTTACCATATACATAGTATTTGAACCTCTCCAATGACTCTACAACGGCAAGAGCTTCAAGTTCGTAGCTATGCATTTTCCTTTCGAGATCCGTTGTTGCTCGGCTAAAATATGCAATGGGTAGCAATCTGTCATTATCAAGCTGAAGTAACACGCCAGCGAGTCCACTCGAGCTAGCATCTGTATGAAGTTCGTGCTCAGCATCCATACGATAGCTGACTAGGATCGGCTTACAACTGAGTTTTTGCTTCAATTCGGTGAATGCGTCTTCTTGTTGCTGTTCCCATTTGAATATAACATTCTTGCGCAGCAATTTTTGTAATGGCTCTGCTATCAGTGAATAGCCAGGGACAAATTTGCGAAAGTAACCGCTGAGTCCAAGGAATTTGCGTACGTCCATAATATTCTCGGGTTGCGGGAAATTGATAATGGCATTTGTCTTAATTACGCCAGGACTGATACCACCTGCATGCAGCTGATGTCCTAGGAAATTTATAGTCTGCTTAAACAATTCGCATTTGTCGACGTTTAACGTTAGGCCACACTCGCTTAGTGCGCGCAAGATACGAGACATCTTATCAATCATCTCCTCGAAAGAGTTGCTGCAAACGAGGATATCGTCCATGTAGTGCAGCATATCGCCTTTCTGCACCTTCCTTTGTATTTCAGCCATTAGTCGATTGAATACTGCCGGAGCGTTTTTAAGTCCGAAGGGCATCCGCTTAAATTCGTATAAGCCGTCAGTCGTTATGAACGCAGTGAATCGTCGGCTTTCCGGCGCAATTGCGATTTGGTAATATCCGCTGTTCAAGTCAAGAGAACTGAAGTACTGGTATTTCTTTGCTTCTTGTAGTCGTTCTTCGATGTTTGGTACTGGAAAGTTTTCCTTCTTTGTGAGCTTATTCAATCGGCGATAATCAACGCAGAGTCGATCGCTTCCATTCTGCTTCTTGATCAGGACTACGGGACTTGCATAATCAGATGTTGATTTGGTTATTATATCATGACGTAGCAATTCGTCAATCATATTGTTTACCGTTTCGCGTTTTGGCTCAGCTATGCGGTATGGTGATTGTGCGACGACTTGGTTACCCTCGATTTCGATCTTGGCTTCCACGATGTTCGTTTTACCGATGCCCTCAAGTCCGGTGGCGAATACGTCTGAATAAGTATCAATCAAATTCTGCATTTTATTCTTTTCGGCTTCGCTTCTGAAGTTAGACAAAAGCTTTAGAACTTTATCTTCACTCAGTACTCGACGTTGCATCGCAATTTTGCTCTCGAATTTGGTATGACCTTCTTCCACTTTAAATGAGATGTTTGGTTGAACGATGATATCCTGGCCCAATAAGAAATCGTGTTGCATGAGCTCGTCATCGGCTATATACGTTTGCGCTGTGATTGATAGCCCGTCAACGACTATGTCCAGAGTTATAGCTTCATATAGCAAACGTTTACCTCCAAGATATCCTTTAATTGTCATTGAACAATTACGGCGTATAGCGTCAATCTGATTGGCAACAGATCTGCGGAGGAGACTGCATTGGCTACCAGTATCCAGAAATGCCGTGTACAATATGCCTTGTACCATAATCGTTTTTTGGAAACAATCGTCGTAGTTTACAGCTCCAAGTTGTCGTAGTTGCGATTCGGTTTTACCACAATTTACGTCGTTCGGATAAACTTTGTTACATGTCGTACAACGGTGGCGTTTTTGCGGCAATGGACACTTGCTTGATATATGACCAAGTTCATAGCAATTATAACATTTGATGGGAGTTTTTGACATAGTACTCGTCTTCGCTTCATTTTCTGTTTTGGCTTTTGTATCTGAACGTTTTGAAATGGAGTCCTCGTTAACGCTACCTCGATTTATAAAATAATTATCGATGGCAGATCGGAGTTGCTTCATTGTGGAAAATGTTGTTGCGGCAATGTTTATCTGAAGCTCACGATGCTTGAGTCCACCTCGGGTATAACGGATGATAGCTGCTTCGCTTAGGTTATACCGATTGCCTAGCGCTGACATCCGGAAACAGTAGTCCTTTATAAGCTCCTTTGGACGGCGACTAGCGTTTGCCATAGCAAAATGGATTTCGGCTTCGTCCGGTGTCGTTCCAAATTCGCTAAGAAGATCATTTGCAAACTCAACCCAGTTGGTATGCAACGTACGTGAGCCATCGATCCACATTCGTGCAGCACCTTTAAGACGTGTAGATATCGCTAGCAATAAAAGCTTCTCATCCCAATGATACACTTCCATTACTTTATTGACACGATCAATAAACTGCTCTGCTGTTATGGAATTATCATTCGTTGGATCAAACTCAGGAAGCATATCGGCAATGTCACGAACAGAAGCGGTACGCATCGGTACTTCTGCAACGGGTGGTGTGACTGGAACGCTGCTTGCACTGGAGGTGATCCTTGGCGGCGAAACATGTGCAAATGCCGTGGTCACTGTTTGCATAAGCTGCTGCATTTGGTCTCGAATCTGGTTTATTTCCAATTGTAGGTGCGACGTTGTTACGATTTCGATTTCTTCGGAATCCTCGTACTCCATTAAGCGCAGAATCAACTCATCTCTACTTCCAGCCGTTGATAAACCTCGTTCTCGTAGAAGGCTCTTCAATTGCTCTACTTTTAATTCGTTGATTTTTGCCATAATGCGTAATATTGCATTTGCGTCTCAATAATTGCGACGTTTTATTTGTTTATGTATGTATTCACGCCAATACTTGCATGAGGATGAAAGAGACAAACGTATAGTGAATTGCAAACGAATTTCACAATTTTGCGTATTATGGAATAAGTCTGATCCCACTTCTGAACTGTAGGAAGACGACACGTTGATCGGGTGAATGTTTGTCAGAATGTTTGTTTATTGAATTAAATATAGTTTATTGAGTAATATATATGTAATGGTAATTAATAATCGAGTTTTACGTAGTCGCAGGCCCGTATGGCCGTCGTAGCTTATTGCGTGCGTGCGTATTCGTAGCGTCGTCGTCTTCTTCTTCTTGTAGTGTGTACGTATATTGGCAATGCGATAAATACCAAGTGGCGGCAAAATATCGAAACTATCGTGGCAAACTTATCGGGTATCGTTTACATATTATTGAATTTAGTGAAACGCAATCTCCTCCCTCTTCCAATAGTAAGATATTGGAGAATTTGCTTCGTGAATTCGATTTCCTTGAAGTTTTGCCTTATTTAGCAAGTGAGAAATGTATTTAGTTAACTGTATAACAGTATAAAATAGAAGTGCAAGTGTATGAAGTTAAATAAATAATACATATTTATATGTTTAAATCAAACTCTGCATTGAAAGATTTACGATCAATTGCTGGTTAAAAAGTTATTACATGTGTTATAGATCATTCAAAATTAAAACTACTACTAAAATTAATATTTTGATCCATAATGAGTCAATTTTGTATCATTTTACTCCAATTGCGCTTTGAAAGTGTAACGGTGCTTGTTCGTGTATGTATCATGAACATACGGTAAATTTCGTGCGCTGTTTTTTCTCAGAAGCGCGTTTTGTTGTTGATACACACACACGGATACACAGTTGCAATTTCAAAGCGATACAGCGCAATTGGAGTAAAATTTGGTTTCTTTTAATAGTTTTTGTGTTTATTAACCAATTTTTAAGCGGTTTTCAATTCAGAGGATGAAAAATAAATAAACATTGTATCAAATATTATGTAATTAAAAAAAATACTTGCATTTCATATAACACATACATATGTATGTACATAAGTACTTATGTACATGTCTACTACTTATTAGTAAAATATTTGTTTTCAGCTGGTGAAATAACATATAAATGTTTAAAATATATTAAAAAAGATGACTTAGATGAAGCTATTCTCCCCTTAGGACTCAGGGTGGAATTTAGGGAGAACCTTTTTTTGGAAGAAATTGAAGGTAAGCTTATTAAGAGGATATTATATCAAATTTTATATTTATCTAAAATCTTTCGTTATGTTAGTTTGGAATAGGCGACGACACCATATCTTTACCGGCGTCAAAGATACATAGTTGGCTAAATAACAATAGTCTTTCACAAACATCGCTGGAGCCTAGCCCTGGATTTATTTTGCGCAGGGTAAATACTTATTAATGTATTTTTTCTATTCTTATAATAATTATGTTTTTTAGGATTTAGCCAGCATATTCGATAGCAATTGCGCTAAAAACTTCGCTAAACAGGGACTGCTCGAATTGGACAGATGTGTGCGAGAAGTGGAAGAAAACCTATAGTATTCGGCAAATTGACTTAAAAAAACTTTTTTTTTCTTTAAGCACGGTCTAAATTAGGCAATGCAAGAGCTGCAGATTTGGTATGTACCTAAATTTATTTTGCCTTATACAATTCGTAACCCAAAATACATATTATCTTTCTGTTCGAAATTAATTTTGCTTTTATGCACCCACTAAAAGAGCATATGCTCCTTTGTAATTGGGAACAATTCAAAGTTAAGGTTGTAAAACATTACGAAAATAAACTTACTAACGAATACTGCAAGCAGCTTCTTTTAAAAGCTAAGTCAACATTAAATAAAGGTAATTATAATTAAATTTTATATTATTTTTGTAATAACAATATAAAGACTCTCTCCGTTTACCTAGTTATGGTCTAGAATTAATGTTAACTATAAAATGTGTCTTATTCTTTCCCAGATGCACATGATTATTTAGTGGCAATCCTCTGCGGAACTCTGCCCACAACAGCACGCTTCAAAGATGAATCTGGAAAAAAGTACAGAAAAGCAACTATCCAAGACGCACAAGAAAGGGTTTGTCTTCGTCTTCTGACTATAAATGATTATGAGCGTAAAGTCAGTGCCCTTGTTAACAAATACTATATACATATATATATAATTTACTGTAAATAAAATAAGAAAATAATTAAAAACAAAAAAAAAATTTGCATACAAATTTTGCATTCTTATTGGGAGATTTAAGTTCTTTTCAACTTGAATTAAGATCCTACAAATTCGGATTAAGATTCCCATTTCTCATTACAAGAATGTAGTGTGCTTAAATATTAAGAAGAAAAAAAGAAAAAAACTTATATTAAGAATATTATTTTCATATTGAGAACGTTTATTCTTCTAATATTATTCTTAAATCAAGTTTATGAGAACTCGGAATAAGTTTTGCAATACTTATATCAAGATCGAATCAAGAACTTAGGTCAAGTACAGTATGTTCTTAACTCAAGAATAAACATGCTCTTTTTAAGAAATTTGTATTCTTGATTTTTAAGTCCTCGCAAACTTATATCAAGAATTTTTGCAGTTCTTGATTTAAGTATTTACATCTCGGTTTCAGCATTTCCTTTCTTAGTGAGAAATCAAGTTTGAAATGTTATGTTTCAAGTACGAAATTCTTGATTTTTTCTCTCTGTGTAGTGAATTGAAAAGTAAATCGCAGGTGTGACATCGACGATAGTTTTTATATATTTATTCATATTTTAAAATTCATTTACCATACCTCGAATGAAAAAATTCATTGTATTTATTTTATAATTTAATATTTAATGAACCTGCCTCAAATTTCATCTGATCTGGGCAACAAAGAAAGGGAATTCGTGCGTGCGATAACATCGGTATTTGTAAGGATATGCGATATAATAGCAGGAGATGCGAGCTCATCGCTAGGAACATGATATCTTATTGGAACACTTTTTAGACCCTGTACTTTAAAAAAGTACAAAAGGGTCTATTAAGATTGTGCAAATGACATTTGTGTGTAACAGGCAGAAGGAGGCGTGGCAGACCCCATAAAGTATATATATTCTTATCAGGACGACGAGCTGAGTCTATATAGCCCTGTCTGTCTGTCCGTCCGTCTGTATGAACACCTAGATCTCGGAAACTATTAGAGCTAGAGACTTAATTTTTTTTTGTTTGGTTTGTGTATTACATAAGCAGGTCAAGTTTGTTTCAAATGTTTGAAAAGTCATCCCCCTCCCCCTCAATTTCGCAAAAATATTCCCAGCATGTACAGTTTTAGAGTCACTGTTTTCCTTTGCATGAATAAAGCTTTAGGTGCTTTGAATGTTTGGTGCGATTTTCAGCTCAATCGGACCACAAATAAGGAAGTTATAGCAGAAAAGAGAATCTTATATATTATTTACATTAAAACACTCAGTAATCTCTTCGTATGAAAACTCAATGAGTAGTAAATGTGTTCGAATTTTACCGGAATGTACATCAATAGTGCTATAGCCTAGGATCTAGACGGTCGGTTTCATAGTCGAGTGGATCATGGTGCAATTCAGCAAAATTTATTTTTAATTCTTTTTATAAAATTTTTTTTTTTTTTTTTTGTAATTAATTCCTTAATATTTTCTTATTTATTAATTTGGATAATTTGTATTTCTTAGCAGCACGAACTTATAATAAACATTGAAACTGCTAAGCAGTTCAATTTGCATCTCCCAATTAATTCTAGCCATATGACATATAGTCGTCGCACTCTATTTTGGCACGCGCTATATTGTCCCCCCGTTCTATTTCATGCTTTGTTTACATTTTATGTTCTGCTCGTTCTACTTTTACTCTTACTACTACTACGTTTACTTTTATGGCGTAGGGTGTTAAGTGTTTGTATCAGAACGGGTAGGATCGGGGTTCGTATCTTATATGTGTAATATTTATTATTGTTTTTTTTTTACTCTTTGTTCTTGTTTTTTATGTTTTTTTAATTTATGCCTTTTTTAAATTAAATTATATTGAGATGCTAAGTACAGGATCTTCTACTGTCGGTTGACCCGACTGTAGCTTTCCGAGTTTTTAAATTTATTTTCATGAATGAAAAAGTATATGGACTATTATGCATGAATACATAGAACAGCGTAAGGAATTGTGGCTTCGTTATTCTTAAACAAAGCAGCAGAAAAAGTTGGCAGCTCTGCAAGAACAATCGGATGTTTCAGCGGCTGCTTATTACAAAACTTTTAGTCTTTAATTTGAATATTTATAGAATATCATAAATGTGGTTTAATTCGTAAAATATAACATAACATAAATCGTAACATAAAGCAAAGAAACGAATTCATACATTCAATCAATCAGCTGTTTTTATCGATATTCAAAAAAATATATCGTATATCATATGCTCCTATATGAGAAAAAAAGTAAAAGCGGAGTACGCAACTTTTCGACACTTATTTCGACAAAAAGCAATCCGAATAATTTAAGTGAAAACCGGAGCAAGTCTGAATAATGCATTTTTGGTGTTGATTTGTATTTTTACACTTTTCAGTCTACATGTAATATTTTTATTGGGCTTGGATTTAGGTAAATAAATATTTCACAGTTTTTCTATTAGTTTATCTCAGCGTTGCCAGTTTGAATTTTAATGGAATGTCCGAATTAGCTGTTATTCCTGGGGACGGCTTCAGGGCTTTTGCGCTTTGTTTAAAGTGGGAACAGTTTCGACTTTAGCGCTCGCTGACTCAATCTGATTGGTCAGCATGTTTGTAATCAGTTGTTTTCTCGTCGGTCGGACAATCTTGGTGCTTTAAAACAGTTTCGACAGCAAGTAATTAGTTGGTCTCTCTTCGTTGGGTATGTCTCGGCTTTGTACAAAGTGGGAACAGTTTCGACAATTAGCGATTAGCCGCTAGGTGATGAACGGAAACTACAATTATTCCCTATGACACCCTATTATAATATAATTTTGGAATTAACAGTGTGACACACCTTCCACTGCTTCTTCAAACCTGCAACTTTGGCAGTCTGTTCCACTCTGTTCCTATCTGTCATTCGGCAGTCGTTTTAATCGTTGCAACCTGCGGAAAACTGTGCTACAGAATTTTATAAAGTTTTGTTTCTGCCATTTTGCTACGGCTATGTTGACGTTTAACCTCAACTGGGGAGAGTGCACGGCATATGGCAGTCAACTGATAGCATATATCCTTTGGTAGCCTGGCAACCACGTCTGTCCGTCTGCCGTTCTGTTCCCCTTTTGTTTTGTTTTTACACTCCTGTGAGATGCAATCTGGGTTTGTCGAGAGAATATGCAGCAAAGCTTCACCTGCATATTGGGTATGGAAGTCTGTGTGTTGTTGTTTGTATATGTAAGCACTGTTTAAGTGTCGGTAAAACTTTATAATGTTTGTTATAACAAACACACACGCACATACATACACACACATAATCATTTGAGTGCTTGACTGTCTGTGTGTGTTTGAGTATGTATTCGTAGGTTCAGTAGTCTTCATTTCATTTCATTTTGTGGCAGTTTAAGTGTTGTTTTTGCTTTTGACATTTTTTTTAATTATGTATATTCTCTCACCACATGAATGCTGCCATTTTATCGTTTTTCCTGTTAGCTTAAGCATTTTCCAAAATTTATTATTTTATATTAGTAACCGATGTAAATGAGGACGATCTTCTAATTCCTCTTCTTGTACTTTTTATACAGGAACATTAAAATTTATGACCTGTATTCGTCGTTTTACTTCTCGAATCTGCTCCCAATCATAGGGAACTTGTGGAAGTATACGAGGATCTTCTGAACTCTCCTCTTGTACATTTATAACAGCGAAGTCAAAGGTTATGGCCTGTATTCATAGTTTAAATTCTGGTTCCCGCTCATAGGGATCTCCATAAAACGAGTTCATACAGGAAATTCTTTGATCTCTTTTATACCTTATACCTTATCCTTGCTAGTTTCTACTATAAATTCGACAAGTAAGCTGTTAATTTAAAAACAAAAAAAAAAAAACTTTTTTTACTTCTGAATTCTATATATGTGTCGCAATATTATTTATTATTCAGATCTGTTCTGAATAACGAGTCGTTTTGAAAGGGGGAAACGATTTGATTTCGACCGTACTTTTTCTAGTTTTCTATCGACTTATACTCGTTTTATACTTGTTTTCATAACGATTCGATAATAAATGTATACCGTAGACAACTATTTGACATTTGTGCTTGAAACCACGAAAACATAGTTTTTTCAAATATATAAAATGCCTGCACTCATCAAAAATTTCCAAAAAGAAAATAGATTAACAATTTAAATTACTTATATAGTTGCAGTTGCAATCAGCTGGTTGTAAGTTTTGTTGTCGATAAATTTTTTATTATCGCTAAGATGTTAATTATCGAGTGAAACGATTACTTACACTCGCAAATTAATTTTTGAATTACTGTTTTAATCCAATATACATATATATTTTTAACAAAAACTATTTATTTATAAACTACACTTACTTGTATATATATTTTAAGCAACATTTGTGTATGAAACGAAAACTAAAAACTCGGAAAGCTACAGTCGGATGCAACCGACAGTAGGAGACCCTATTCTTTCCTTTGCACACACACACGCTAACAAACACTCACACATACACACATATCGTAAATTCGCACGCAACCACGCATACGCTCGCGCTGCTCCCCTCTTCTGTCCGTCTGTATGAACACCTAGATCTCGTAAACTGTAAGAGCTAGAGACATCATATTTGACAGTTAGATGCCCCTACAGTGCAAGCAGATCAAGTTTGTTTTAGAATTTTGATACCTCCCCCCCCCCAAACACAATTTTGTATCTTTAAAATTGTGGGCGTGGTAGTTTTTCGCGGTTTTTTGGGGAGGGGGGGGAGGTATCAAAAATCTAAAACAAACTTGATCTGCTTGCACTGTAGGGGCATCTAACTGTCAAATATGATGTCTCTAGCTCTTACAGTTTACGAGATCTACAGACGGACAGACAGACGTACAGACGGACATGGCTAGATCGACTCAACTCGTCGTCCTGATCAAGAATATATATACTTTGTGGGGTCTGACAAGCCTCCTTCTGCCTGTTACACACAAATGGCATTTGCACAATCTTAATAGACCCTTTTGTACTTTTTTAAAGTACTGGGGCTAAAAATTCTTATACATATTTTACTCAAGAAGGCAACTGTGCCTAGCGACCCCTCATAAAACGAGTCAAAGGCACTCGTTTTCAAAATGAGCATTTTTGCTCGGAATCGAAATGTCAGAACAGATAAACGTTGGGGATCGAAACGATTCCGATCAGTTTACTCGGAATCGAAATTCAAAACAGGTTTGATTATTAATTTGTTATAGTTATCGTTCTAAGTGACACCACTAATGTTTATCTATTTGTCATCTTTAATGAAGAAAGAGAATAAAATGTAAATGTTATATTATGGGAAAGTTTTTACCTCATTCTATTCTGTCCTTCGTTGTTTTCTGTATGTGTGATATCGCGCGCCCAAAAGAGTTCTCTCTCCTGCGTAGCCTTAGTCGTGCGACATTGCGTTATAGCATAGAGGGTTATAGTGTATAACCGGCGTTAGAAAAACGCGAGTTGAGACGACGTGTAAGTATCGATCACGCGTTATGACATTCGGGCATGCTCCGGTTTTCACTTACACATATTTTAAGTGCTTTACTTTTCAATCCGCAAAATTTTGGTGCTCCGGTTTTCACTTCCACATATTTTATGTGCTTTGAATTCACTGAACTTTTAGTCAGTGAATTGAAAAGTAAATCGCAGTACAGGCGTGAATATTAAACAAAATAACATCGACGATATTTTTTATATATTTATACCAGGGACCGTAAATAATGATTATCAATGTTTTCTTTAAGCAAAAAAATCATCCATTTAGATCAACCGCATCAACAAACGAAAGATACCAATCGGCTACTATTTAGATGCACTTTCCATATCCTCAATGATTTCACACTTCTTGATTTTTATAATTTTGAACCATTTTTAATGTTTACTCTTCGAGTTTTATTTAATCGCTCAAAGAATAATTATTATTATTTTGAGCGAAAAAAAATAAATCAAAAAATAATGATTATTATTTGAGCGTTATTTTTTCGCTCAAAATATCGCTCAAAGTGCAATATCAATTTGTATATATATTATATATATATATATAAAATATATATATAAAATATGTATATATATAATATAATATAATTTATATATATTATATATATATTACACTATTGCATATCCAACCTCTGAGAAAGAAGATATTGCACTTTGAGCGATATTTTGAGCGAAAAAATAACGCTCAAATAATAATCATTATTTTTTGATTTATTTTTTTCGCTCAAAATAATAATAATTATTCTTTGAGCGATTAAATAAAACTCGAAGAGTAAACATTAAAAATGGATGAAAATAATAAAAATCAATACATAACCATTAATTGTTGATTTATATTATTTCACTTATAATGATTACGGTCCCTGATTTATACATCTTTTAAAATTAATTTGCCATACTCCCTATAATAAAATGCATTGTATTTATTTTATAATTTAATATTTAATTAACCTGCCTCATTTTTCATCTGAGCTGGGCAGCAACAAAAAGTGAATTCGTGCGCGCGATAACATCGGTATTTGGAACGATTATTCGGTATAATTGCAGGGGCTGCCAGCTCATCGCTAGGAACGTGGTATCTTAATGGAACACTTTTTATATTGATTTTTATGAATGAAAAAGTATATGGAATGTTAAAATAATAATGCAAAATATTTTAAATAATTAAAATCAATGTATTGCGCATAAATGCATATAACAGGATAAGGAATTTGTGACTTCGTTATTCAAAAAAAAAAACCAGCAGCATAGTTGGCAGCTCTGCTAGAACAATCGGCTGTTTCAGCGGCCGCTTATAACAAAACTTTTAGTATTTAAATTAAATATTTATAGAAGAGCATAAATGTATTTAAATTAATATATTTTTTGCGACAAACATAAAACAAAAAACCCAGTCGAATTCATTAATACAATTAAACAGCTGTTTTTATCGATATTCACTAAAGTATATCGTATGCCATACGTTCCGATATAAGAAAAAATTTGAAAACCGGAGCACGCAACTTTTGAATTCACGCATTTTCGTCAAAAAGTAAAGCACTTAAAATAAGTGAAAACCGGAGCATGCCTGATTCAGTCTAAATCGATTCTTTGAACAAGAAAGTCGTAGTAAAAATGTCGCAGCCAAGGAAACGTAAGGCCCGTGGTATTGATACGGAATCAATCGAGGAGGATAATCAAATTCCGAAATATGCTTATGTTAGCCTTATCTAAAATCTTTTTTGTCTCCTCAATTCATTCTGTTAGCTGTTATACTTGTTTCTTTAACCTATCTGCTAACTCGGTCATGATCGATGACCACTGCTACTTCCGATACTTCCTTTAATCCAAAAAAGCACTTCTTGACGACGTTGCTCTGTTCCTTGGACACTGCGCTGCTAGTTGTAAGACACACAGCTATCCTCACTGGTAATGCACTAATGATATACTGCTCTTATACATACATATATGATATCTTGCACACTTGGTATTTAACCGTTACGCAATCGCTGTAACAACTCGTGCTTCTCAACTATTTGCATTTTTATTGACCTTGTACCTTAAAAAAGTTCATAGGGGTTTATTAAGATTGTGCAACTGAGAAATGTATGTAACACGCAGAAGGCATGGCAGACCCCAAAAAGTATTGTATGTCATCTCTTTCCCCTTCAAATTCGCAAATATATTATCTTAGATGGTACTGCCGCCATAGTTTTAGAGTCACTGACTTCATTCGTATAAATAAATAAAAATAAGATGCATAGAATGTTTGGTGCGAGTCCAATCGTGTAATAAACATCGAAGATATCAAATAATAAATTTGCTAAATTAGGCATTGGAAGGCCGCTTGTGAGTATGCATGATTTGCGGTAGGGCATCAAAGCAAGTGTGAGCGAACTATAGAATCGCCAGCGTACGCGCCTTAATTGTGGTGGCAGGCGATAGCAGTCGATACGTCTATCGATAAGTAGCATAAGAAAGAACCGAGTAGAGAAGCAAAAGCGAAGCGCACGGATGGTGAAATTAATATTATAATTATTATTTGTTCAATGCATTTATAAGTTCATTTATACCAACACCAAATACATCTATGTCTAACATTAATCCATGTGCGCTATCTTGTCAACGAGCTAAGCCTGATCTTTACAATTCAGAAGTGGGATTCGGTTAGATAACGGCAGATGTGTATTTGGACGGCATAAGCGTTACGAGAGCAGCATAGCAGAAGCCGGTGATAAATTGCAGTGTGATATGTCCTTAAGGTCTACGTGACGAGGAAGCTGTAATTTGGGATACGGTGCTATTGGAAACCGGGATACGTTCCCAGAATATCGAATAAGATCTACGTGAACTTGTTGCTGTTGAGAGAGCTTGTATGTATATGTTTGAGTATTGGCGAATTTCACAACTTTGCGTCAGAATTGCGGTATCAAGAAAACGCGCAATTATAAGCAAACAGTAAGAGAAATATGGAAAGGATGGCAAAAATTTGCGAATTAAAAGTTTATCAGTTGAAGTTCCTGCTACGTGAACGAGAGTTGCCAACTGCCGGCACACGTAATAAACTGATCCAACGATTAATGGAGTTTGAAAGAGCAGAAGAGGTTGAAATACCTACAGTGGGGCATGAGCACCGATAGAAAGCTGCGTCGATATCGCAACTCCAAAATGAGATGAGACAACTGAGAGAAATGTTATCTCAAGTTGTAAATACTCAGAGCGCTGGTGCGGCAGCTTTTCCAAATGGACAACAAAACGTACAGCTTAATGATAATGAGAGTGTAATTGAAGCAGAACAAGGAAGAAATGAGCGTGTATATCCAAATGCTAGCGGACGACAAGCATCAGTAAAGGAGATTTGCTAGTACCACTAAGCATTCAATACATAGAGCTGTCAAATAGCCTAAAAAGCGGTCCCATGAATTTTGCGACGATCAGGTCCACGCAACATGCAACATATGCGATCGAACTTGCGACTGAGCAGCCAGCGCATGAGAAACTGGTTTCGGTCGAGTTGGACCAACATCAAAACTTGTGTTGTCAGTCTTGCACAGACGCTCGAACGGAAAGCACGGTCTGTGTCGAGCATTCCGCTATTTTCCGTTCAATGTGTTTGTGTATATGTGTGCCTAATATGCGCATGTATGCTGCTGTGATGCCGACTTTCATGCTTCCCTATTTTGCCATTTCAGAGTCTCAGCGCAGAAATTTGTATACGCTTTGCCTGCAGCTGAATCTTTATATGTATGTTGTTGTTGTCGGCTGAGCAAAACCGGTTTTGCCCAGTTT
>JAWNNL010001034.1:0-16437 GCA_035045005.1 Liodrosophila aerea
ATTGCGTTGGGTATATTGACGGGACGGAAGTCAAATTATTTGAGAAGCCACCTAGCAACCACGAAGTTTATTTTTCACGGCAGCGGATTTATTCTGTAATGTATATATGTATATATCTCTTTAAATCCTAAGTTGAAATGTAAATAATGACCCTTAGGCGTCAAAACATTCATAAATAATGCTAATGTAAAGTATTGAATGAATAAAACTGATCTCCCCGCCTTTGCAGCCTCCCTCCTGCTATTGCAGGCGGAGATGAGCTGCGAAGGGGCGGGAGATTCAAATGTCGTGTGTATTGTTGATGCCACGAAACAAGAAATGACACAGCAGCAGATGCTATGCAGCGACTCACAAACCGAGCCGTGCGAGAGAGACTTAACATTTCTGTTCTCTTATACTAACTTCATTACAGCTTACACTACTAAATACTTCAATCGATATAACTTACAATACTAGACAATTCAATAGATCTTATAATTAATTAATTATATAATATACTATTTGGGCATCTGCTCCAACACCACCGTTCCTGCTAAATCAAATTCTTAAATTTGAAACAGTTGGAAAAAGGATGCATGTATTTACATCCTAAAACACAATTATCCTCTTGTTTTTTGTTGTTTACCTTGCCGGTACTTTTACCACAGGCGTCCAACGCATAATATTCATGCTCTAGGAACTTAAGGAAAAGATCCAAATTCTGAATGTCCCTTAAGTTCTTCAATGACATTTCATATTTGGACCTCAACGATTCACTTAATTTCCGAACGAACATATAATTTAAGAGACTTTGAAGTATTTCTTCTGTTCGTGGACCCATGGCTTTTTTTCATAGCTTGCAAATAACTGTTAACAGTTTTTTTCCTTACGCTCTGCTCGCGAGAACAACCGAAAAAAAGCATGCAGTCTCGTTCTCTCTCTGAACAGCAGACTTTGATTCTTTTTGTTTAGACCCTGTACTTTAAAAAAGTACAAAAGGGTCTATTAAGATTGTGCAAGTCCGAAATGTATGTAACAGGCAGAAGGAGGCGTGGCAGACCCCACAAAGTATATATATTCTTGATCAGGACGACGAGCTGAGTCGATCTAGCCATGTCCGTCTGTCTGTCTGTCTGTCTGTCCGTCTGTCCGTCTGTCCGTCTGTCTGTCCGTCCGTATGAACACCTAGATCTCGGAAACTGTTAGAGCTAGAGACATCATATTTGGCAGTTAGATGCCCCTATAGTGTAGGTAGATCAAGTTTGTTTTAAATTTTTGATACCTCCCCCCCCTCCCCCAAAAACCGCGAAAAACTGCCACGCCCACAATTTTAAAGATACAAACTTGTGTTTTGGCGTACGATAATCTTATGATAATCTTTATCTGCGCTGTGAATTGTGGCTCAATCGGATAATAAACACCGGAGATATTCAAGATTCAATTCCCAGTACTTGGTAAGGGGAGCAGCGCGAGCGTATGTGTGGTTGCATGCGACTTTACGATATGTGTGCATGTGTGAGTGTTTGTTAGCGTGTGTGCGAAGGAAAGTACAGGGTCTCCTACTGTCGGTTGAATCCGACTGTAGCTTTCCGGGTTTTTTACATTTTTTGGTTTTCTGTTCAGCGCATTACGATGAGCTGACCGTGAAACGTTTGCTTAGCGAACATCGCACAAAGAGAGATATGAGCGACGCTCGCGCAAAGAGACTTATTAACCCTGGAACGTCATCCTTATATTTAGTACATTAACGCCATCCTTCGTCAATATGACTACGACCTATTTTATGTGAGTCTAAAATATGTCGTGAGCAAAATTAAATACCAAAATATATTTTTTAATTATATTTGAACATATTTCTTTCAATATTGTTTATCATTTTTGTAATTTTTTTTTAATCTTTAACTTAAAAAAATCATTTCACAGCTTTCCTTTTTTGGCAAATAGCTCGTTTTCAACAAAAAACTACGTCATTTACATACAACATTTTTTTTTATTTTTTTTAATTTTTTTTTATTGTAATTGTTTCTTTATTTACTTCTGCCCGTTGGGCAACAAATTAAATATTGTGATTACATTGACAGGTGTAAAATATTATATTAAGAGAATGTGTATGTGTGTTATGTGAATGTGAAATGTGTGATAATGATGTTTATATAATGTGTGTTCCCTACTAGGGGACCCTGAACGGCAGGTCCAGCGGGTGGAGTCTTCTGAGCCTACGACGTTGGGTGCTGTTATCAAGAAGATTGATGGCCAGTGGGTTTACGTGGGTGTCTAGTTTGTCAAGGTGTCGTTTGCTGACTTTTGTAATTTCCTCAGCAACTGAGGTCATTTTGAGGTCCCTTTTAATTGTAGAATTGCGCACGTAAAAGGGAGCATTTAGTATGTGCCTTAATATCCTACATTCGGATCTTTGCAGCCTTTTAATGTTTGTTGATGACGCCGTACCCCATAACTCAATTCCGTACATCCACGCAGGTTTAATAATGGTCTTGTACAGGAGGATTTTGTATTTAGTACTTAGCTTACTTCTCCTGTACAAGAGCCATGCCATTGATTTATGTTTGTGTTTCATCAGTTTAATCTTTTCTGTGATATGGTCTTTCCAGGTCAACCTCCTGTCAAGTGTCAGTCCCAGGTACTTTGCAGAATTCCTGTGGGGAATGATCGAACCATTTATGGTTACTGACGGACAGTTGCCTGGTCTAAGAGAGTAAGTAGTGTGGGTTGATTTCTCAGCGTTTATCACAATGTTCCATCTTTTCAGCCAGGGTTCCATGTTGTTGAGTGCTTGTTGAAGTCCTTGCGCGGCCAAGTTCAGGGTTTCGGCAGAGCTCAGGAACGCGGTGTCATCAGCGTAGGTACAGGTGGTAAAACTTATATCCGTTGGCAGTGGCATGTCAGCAGTGTATATTGAGTATAAAATTGGACCTAGGACGCTGCCCTGTGGTACTCCAGCACACACTGCCTGAATAGAAGATTCTGAGTGGCCGTATCTTACGTAGAAGCTTCTATTCTCAACATAGTCTCTAAGGACCAGGTAGTATGGCGTTGGCAATTTTTGTTTGAGCTTGAAAAGTAGGCCTTGATGCCATACTCGGTCAAAAGCCTGCCTCACATCCAGAAAGACTGCTGCACAGTACATCCGATTTTCGAAGGAATACATACAAAATATGACGACTTCTTTCGTAAAAATCAAATTATCAAATACTTAGAATGTGCCTAGTGCATTGTCCTACTTTGACTACCAACTATTAAGTTACTGGCAAGTACTACACGAAAAGGGGGACTAAAATAAACAGTATAAATAGGTTTAAATTCAAAAATAAAATCGCGCGTAGTCATTTTGACGAAGGATGACGTTGCAGGGTTAAAAGACCGATTGACTGAAAAAGTCAGCGCAAAAAGTCTTTTCAACAATTTGTTTTGTTTGGCTGCACAGTGGTACGTTGTGTACTAATGTAATAATAATAAATAAAATGCAAAGCTGAAATTGCTCTTTCAACCGACACTTGAGTAGCCGGTGTGGCCAATACTACTTGTGCCAGCGCAATCAAGTGTGGCGATTTCATTTTTAATAAATTTGACCACTGTTCACAAGCGAAGTTCACAAAGCAAAGTGACGCGTAGAACCCACGAAACTTTACATACACACATACATGCGCAAAAGACTTTTTGAATCGTCGACCGTGGGCAAACGGTCCCAGAATGAGCAGACCGAACGAGAACAGAAAAACTGTTCTTCGACTGAGCGCGAGCAAAATTTGTGTACGAGCAATTCAATCGGTTGCACTCAGACTTTTAATTCAAAGTCTGAGTGAAAAACACTTATTTTGAGACCGCACGATTCGGTTAACAGTTTTTTGCCTGAACATTTTCTTGGACAGTATCCAAGAGGGTCTTAACTGAGGACGCAGTTTCTCCTACATAAGGTGCGTCCATCAGAAATGGAACACTCAGCACTGCTCTTTTGTTGTTGAACTTATCGTCCAAGTTTGTAATAATGCGTCACTTGGCGCAAAACTTGCTATGGGGGCAGCTGCGTCACCGTGTAATTTTGTTTTAAGTATACACATTTTTTGTGTGTCTGGTATCATACTAGACCCAATAATTTGGTGAAAAAGCTCTTTAAAAGTCTTCCATTCCTCATATCTACCCGAGAAAATTGCAATATCAATTCTGTGTAGTATATATGGAAGACTTTCGTTTCTTTGTTTTGAAGCGAGTTCTTCATACGCTTTATTAAGCGTATAAAACAATTCTGTCAGTTCGTCGTCCTCGAACTATCAATGATATTGATAAAAATGTCCTGACAAATTTTCTTTGCTAGACGAAGCTCAGATATTGGCTCAGAGCCAACCCTGACCCTATTCAAAACTGACGCATACTCACTTAATGTGTATCTAAACTTCCTAGCTAATATTGGTACTCTTTTCGGTAAGCCAACTTCTTGGCTAGAGTTACTCGACATCTTTATTGCCTCAACAGCAGGGTCTTTCGGTACTATAGAGGCTAACAAAACATGGGTATTTTTCAAACCTACACGTACCTGCGCAGCGTAATTTTCCTTAAAATGCGCTGCCTTCCTTGCATCGGCCGGGAATCCTAGCAACCATTTTTCGTTGCCTTCGAATTCCTCGTTGATTGCCTGGAATTCCTCCCTGAAATTCCGAAGCTTTTCTGAGTCAGTCCGACTCGCTTCCGTTATTATTGTTCTATACAACTGTTCAAGCGTAGAACCCAACATTTTTAGACCCTGTACTTTAAAAAAGTACAAAAGGGTCTATTAAGTTTGTGAAAATGACATTTGTGTGTAACATGCAGAAGGAGGCGTGGCAGACCCCATAAAGTATATATATTCTTGAGCAGGACGACAAGCTGCCCTTCTGTCCGTCTGTATGAACATCGAGATCTCGGCAACTATAAGAGCTAGAGACGTAATTTTTTTTTTGTTTGGTTCGTGTTTTACATAGGCAGGCCAAGTTTATGTTTTTAATTTGATATCTCATCCCCCTCCCCCTCAAATTTACAAAAATGTTCTTAGTATATACAGTTTTAGAGTCACTGGATTCATTTTTTGCAGGACTAAAGCTTTAGATGTTTTGCATGTTTGATGCGAGTTGCAGCCCAATCGGATAATAAACACCGGAGATATTGGACAAACAATTTTCAGTAATAGGCATTTGGCTAGGGGGAGGGGGGAAGCAGCGTATGCGGCCACTAGGGCGTATACGTGATTTTTGATTGTGAGTATGAATTTCTGTATGAGTATTGGTTATTGTTTGTATTTGCGTGTATATTTGTATGTATAAGTGTATGTGTGTATGTATAAGTGCATGTATATGTGTATGTTAGTATGTTCATATATGTTGCTGGTGTTATCGACTCCCAAGGCAAATCGAAGTACAGACTCCCAAGGCAAATCGAAGTACACCGTCGGTTGCGTCCGACTGTAGCTTTCCGAGTTTTTTTGGGTTTCAATTATCTCATCGATAGTTGCCATTATTATTTATTATTCTTTTATTCTTATTAACGCGCACACCGAATTTAAACAATTTTTTTTCACTTCGCGCTTTTAATAAAAGAATTTATTTAACACTGGCGTTGCTCTCGCGTTCTTTGCGTTTAAAATAAAAACTAGACTCGCGTGAACAAATAGTACGGGGTCCCCAAAATGAAAATCGCTGTAAGATTAAGTTATATATTACGAAAACAAAACACAGAGGTTAGAGTTCGGTAAAAGACTGAAGGCCGAGAGGCTCGGCCCGTTCATTTAAAGCAAAATCCCAGGCATAGACCGGGGTTGAGTAGTTTGCATCCTCTTTATTTAGGGTAGGTGCATTTTGTGAGGTAAAGATTGTCGCCAGTTTCTGAATGTCATATAGAGTTTGTTTGTTTATAGCACTGTCGTTGTTTAGTGCTTCTGATTCAGTGTCAGAGTCAAATATAGATACAGAGTGCGATTTGCGTTTTTTGGTAAGTTTTTCCATTTTTACCTATAGTTGAAGAAAAAACAGAGAGAGTGGAGAAGTTTTTTATAGATAACTCATTAGTTATTGGTATTTCAACGGCCCTAAAGAAGTTGGCCAGTATCACCTAGTAATTGGGGAGTGCGTATGGAATGAGTATAATGGCAATGTACTGTATAATGACGTGTGGTTTTTATTTATATATTATTTAACTTATCTTTATTTTATTTAACATTAGAGTTAGGATTAGGGCTAATTTTAAGATTAAGATTAAGGTTAACATTAGATTTAAGTTTAATTTTAAGCTGTGATTTTAGGTTAAGATTACATTTCATTTTTACTATTTGATTTTTGTTCTGTTTGCATGTGTTTAAGGTATGTTAGGTGTTTTTTCCTAGCAGGACAGCCCTTATAGGTGGCTATGTGCCCGTCACCACAGTTGGCACATTTGCCAGGTTCAGATTTAGTTTTAATACATTTGTTCGATGGGTGATTGCCCGCACATTTGAAGCATATTTTGGGATTGTTACATTTTTTCAGCAAGTGCCCATATTGTTGGCAACGTCTACATTGAGTTATTGGGTATTTTTCTTTCTTTTGTTTTTGCTTTTTCTTTATTTCCTTTACTTTCTTTACTTTGGTAATAGTGGTTGATGTTGAAGTTGGAGTTGGGGGTATTTAACAATGGTTAGGTTTTTAACTTTACTGGTCCAATCTTTGATAATTTCATTAATTATCAAGTCTTGACTGTCTATATTTTCCAACATAACGACCGGAGTCCATTTGTACCCTAGGGGTGGTCTAATGGGTGGATATTGATTTTGTTGATTTGATGGTTGAATTGTTGGTTGAATTTTGAATGGTTCCTTTAAGGTAATACAATACAGTTTTTATATGCGTTTATGCACATAATTGTGATCATACATTTGCTATATTGTTTGCTAAGTTTACTGTTTCTTTCAGCCCGGTTATGCTAGAGAGAGCTTATTTCTTTTTGGGAAGGTATTATAGTTATTATTATTTTCAGGCAATATAACATTATTATTATTATTTTCATCTAATTTCTAATGAAAAAAGTAGGAGTTCTATGTGTTTCAATATTGTAAGATTAAACACATACTGAGGGGTACTGAGGTGTATTAAGATGATCTGCTAATCATCTCAGCAGACTTTGACACTCATCTGAAATACCTGAATATGCTGGCTGAGTGTAAAAGGAAGGCGAACCGCCGGAGGGACTTTGAGGATGGATCAGGACAGAGTGGAGGCCGTAAGACGTATTCCAATACCAAGGACAGTGAGCGAACTGCGCAGCTTCCTGGAAACGGGCGGATGGTACCGGCGCTTCATTAAAAACTACGCCGAGATAGCAGTCCCACTCACGAACACGCTGAAAAAGAAAACTAGAAAATTCATCCCGGATGAGGATGCAGTTAGTGCCGTGGAAAGTTTGAAATTAGCCCTTACCACAGCGCCAGTGTTGGTGCAAGCTGATTTTAAAAGACCATTTTTTTGTACAATGCGATGCGTCAGATTCTGGAGTGGGCGCGATCCTAATTCAGCTGGATGAGGACAAGCAAGAGAGGCCCGTCACGTTCTTTTCAGCCAAACTGAATAAACACCAACTCAACTATTTGCATGAGGGTGCCTGTAATTCATTAACTACCCCCGCTTGACCCAGCACCGTCATCCTTCGTCAAAATGACTGCGCGCGATTTTATTTTCAATTTAAAACCGGTTGTTACCGTTTATTTGGTTTCATTTTTTATGCCAGTTGTATGCCAGTTGCAGGCTGTTGGTGGCCGAAGCTGGGCTAAGCACTGTGCACCTCGTTAGTATTTTTGTTTTTGATTTAAATTTTTTAGCGTAGTCAAAATAACGAAGGATGACGTTTGTGTAACATTCAGGTTTTTGAGTATAGTTTAATCATATGAATAATTGAGCTGTAATTTTTTAACTATTTTAATAATGTGTGTGGCCACCATTGTTGGATATAACTTCATAAATCCTATTAGGAGCATGCCCGTATATGAACACCTTTTATATTGATTTTGTTACGAACCAGTTCGTGGCGTAGGGCTGGCCGGCTGCTCATCGGACTCTCTTTTGGCTGCGAGTTTTTCCCTGCCCTGTGGTTGTGTGGTTCGCACAATCACCATCTTTTGTACAGCACATATCGATAACGACACAGAAAAAAATCGAACAGCTGACATTCTCGTAAACAAACTTGTGCCGTTGTGCACGAATATTAATTAAACAGCGGACTGACTGGTGCACGGTGACAATGAGATTACAAAAAGACATACGGGTCCATGGCTCTAGATTGGAATCCCGGTCTGGGATCCAGGCGTACCCACCTTGCCTGAGACGGTAGCATCGCCGCCTCCCTGTACTGACCAACGAATTGCTGAATCAGCCCATGGCGGTTGTGTATCTCTCCCCCCTACCTTGTGGAATTAAGCACTCATGATTTTAAATTTTGCTCGTATATTATAAGATGTTCTTATTAAATAACAATTTCATATTTTCTTATCTCAGTTGGCCGATTTGTTTTGGGTCAAGGTAAGGTGCCCGAGGGTTTACTAGTATATATATGGTAAGTGTCAATGATGACCAACAAAAAATTAATGGATTCGGTTCTGTACCCTACCTTAAGAGCTCTAAAGGGGAGTTCAGGGTCGCCATTCAATTTTACTGCAGCGGATTACGGTTACAAAAAAAAAAATATATACTTGTATGTCTCAACGGGTCGCCTTGCCCTACGGTTATGTGTTATCTCTACTATAATTATTCTATTTCTTCTCTTCTGTCTGTGCCAGGTTGCTCTGGACTGGGGAGGCGGAGTAATGGAAAGGACTCACCGGATTTCTCCGTCACTTCCGCAGATTCCGGATTTCTCGGCCCGGTCGTCACACTGCCCGCCCGAGCCGCCTATTGATCACACACGTTGTTTTATTTATTTAGTTAATATACGCCGCTTTTTATTTTCTTTATTTTTTTTAAATATATTTGGCCGAAAATTACTCACTTGATTTCTTTGCCAGTTTTATTTTTTTTTCACTACTGCCACGACTACCTCGCTTGGCAACTCATTTGCGTTTGCCCGCAGTCCAATCAACTTGCCTACTCGCGGGACAACGTGATCCGTTCGCGGTCCGCTATTGAGCGAGGTTCAGTTATTTTCCTGCCGGGGTCAGTGCCCGGGCTAATTTAAAGGGCATAGGGAAGTTTGAATCGGTAATTGAGCGAATCGGTTTAACGTTATGCATGTCAGCGTTGCCACCTTGCTATCGTATTTTCCCGCCCAATTACCGAATTCCGATTCTCGATAACGCAAAATGCAACACGTAACTATGTACTAACATTTCCTTCTTATGTGCATATAGTTTGTGTCTTTCTTATCAATATTCTAGTTTTACATATGTGTTCTTGTTTACTTAGGTCAAGTCTGTAACATTATCTGCTGTAAGACCCAAAAGATTGTGGTCTGCAGTTGTTGGTATATGATATGGCAGCTAATAATCTGCGTTATCGTTTTGTAGTTTTACATTTTTTATTATTATTATTAACAAGTTAGGACTTAATTGAAATTACGTCTGAAAAATCCAATATCGAAAATTAATAAAAAGTTAATTTAATCAATTTTAAAATAACTAATTTATTGTATGGTGGAAATGCAAGAGAGTACAAAGTTTGTGAGGCTGTTGTGCTAACGATGTTGCTACGAACGAGATATAAAATCGAATGTGTGGACAAACAAAACGAAAGAAATGAGCGGCTAGTTCTAGCGTTGCGCGCAGCTTACAGTATAAGAGAATATGCTTATGCTATACTTAACATAAGAGAGTATATATAAATTATAACTAGGGTACTTCAATACAATTTCAAATATATATTCATGTTAGCTAATTTGCTATTCTGGACTCAACATTCCGCCCACGTTGAAGTACTCTTAGAGCACTTAAATAATTGGCAATACTGCCAGCTTATGGATTGGGCGTCTGCATACGCCCACGGCCGTTTTTATTTCGGCCACTCTGACTCGCCCGTCCTCTCCACGAGCCACGCTGATTACTCTGCCGGTGATCCATCGCTGCGGTGGTGCGTTGTCCTCGTGGATGATGACGACGGCCCCTGGCGCCACGTCCGGCTGCTCCACTCTCCACTTGGCGCGAGGTTGAAGGCTGTGGATGTAGTCCTTGGACCACGCTCGCCAAAAGCGCTGTCTGAGCATGGACAGCAGCTGCCACCTGCGAGAGCACGAAAGTCCGTTGCCTTGCGTGTCCAGCTCTGATCCTTGCGGCAGCGAACGAAGTGGCTGCCCTATGAGCAAGTGTCCCGGAGTTAGAGCTTCCCCGTCGTTGGGATCCCCGGTGAGTGGAGTTAGTGGCCGCGAATTGAGAATGGCTTCCACCTCTGCCAGATGACCTCTCACTTCGCCCTCGACTAGGGAAGCGCTGCCGATTTGCCGGAGGAGCAGGTGCTTGGCCGACTTGACGGCTGCTTCCCACAGCCCCCCGAAATGAGGTGCTCGTGGAGGTATGAAGCACCACTTCATCCCCTGCTCCGCTGCGAACAACTGTAGCCTCGACTGCTGCTGCTGGAACTCCTGGTGCAGCTCCTTCAGTTGATTGCTGGTCCCCACGAAGTTCGTTGCGTTGTCCGAATACATTTTGCACGGAACGCCACGTCGTGCGATGAAGCTTTTTAAAGTAATAATAAATGAATTAGTGGATAAGTCTGTAACTAATTCTAAGTGAACAGCCTTTGAAGCAAAACATACAAAAACCGCAATATACATTTTAACTGGAGCGCGTCCTCTTATTCGCAATGAAACATTAATAGGACCACAAAAATCTACTCCACAGATATAAAATGGTCGTAAAGCTACAAATCGATCTGCCGGCAGGTTTCCCATGATCTGCTCCATTAACTTTGGCTTGTACCTAAAGCAATGCACACATTTTCTAATTACTTGTGTACACTCTCGTCGAGCGTTTACAAGCCAGATTCGCTGTCGTAGCAGTGCAACCATTGCTTTTGCTCCTGCATGGCAGTTGTCAATATGTAATTCTCTTAAATACATAGTTATGAATTGCGAATCTTTGGGCATCAAAATTGGGAATTTAGCATTATGGTCTATGGGTGCATTTAGCAGTCTGCCTCCTACTCGAATCAATGAGACTTGCTTACCATCTTCTGACGACTTCTGAATAAATGGAGTCAACGCTTGATAACTGATTCGTACTGATTGACCCTTTTTTAACCTATCGAAGTCATCTTTGAACTCGGAACGTTGAACTAATTCTAATAGTTTCATAAAGGCAAAGTTTATTTCAGCTGGACCCAACGCTTCAGTATGCCTTTTTCCCTTCGATCCGGACAAAAATCGATACATGTACGCAACTACTCGAACCAATTTGCGACATGATGAAAAGCGAGATAGTACAGTGACAAGAAAATCACAGTTATTAACCAAACAAACTTGGGCTGATTTTTTGTGTTCACTATTTTTTAATTCTGGTGACAGTGAAAAATGCGTATTCTTTGGCCAATTTGCCTTTTCTTCAGTTAGAAATGGTGGCCCTTCTAGCCAAATAGACTGCAAAAATTCATTCACATCGCAACCGCGTGATGCAAGATCAGCTGGGTTGAACGATGTCGGCACATGTCTCCATGTTATACCTTCGGTCATCTCTTGGATGCCCGCCACTCGATTTGCAACGAATGTGGCTAATATTGACGGTGAAGTATTTATCCAATGTAGTGTGATTTCTGAATCTGTCCAAAAATTCACACTCTCGACTCTACAGCGGTCTAAAATCTTTTTGATGCTAGACCACAACTGAGCTAACAAGTACGCTGCACAAAGTTCGAGTCTGGGAATAGACTTCGTCTTTAGCGGCGAAACTTTAGCTTTGGCAGTTAACAATCTGCAAATTATCTTGTTGCCGCAGTGAGCTCTGACGTATAGGCAACAGCCATACGCAGAGGAGGATGCGTCCGCGAATCCGTGCACTTGTATACCTTTGTTACAGCTCGCATGAGCGTATCTTGGGATTTCAATGCTTTTGAGGGCAAGAAGATCCTCTTTAAACTTTTCCCACCTACTATGCATTTCCATGGGCATTGTTTCATCCCATGATAATTTCATGCGCCATAATTCTTGCAGTAGAATTTTGGCTCTTATGCTGATAGGGCTCAACAGGCCAAGTGGGTCAAACAAGCGTGCAGCAACTGATAATATATTACGCTTAGTTGGGCTTAACTCAGTGAAACTGTCATCCAAATGATACCGAAATGTATCTGACTTTGGAGTCCACTTCATGCCCAGCGTTTTAGTAGAGTCGGTATCATTGAAACTGAAAAGTTTATCGGTTTCACCTTTTTCCATTAAGTTGGGATGGTTTGAAAACCATTTAGCCAATTGGAAACCTCCTGAACTGAGGATATCGGATACCTGAGTACATATGGTCCTCAGAGTATCAAGATTATCAGCTCCGGTGAGCATATCATCGACATAGAAGTCATTGCAAATAACTTCTGAACCAAGAACATGAGTATCTTTATGGCGTAAACCCAGTTCTTGCAAACAGCGGATGGCTAGAAACGGTGCGGACGCAGTGCCATATGTTACCGTATTCAAACGAAAAATATGAAGCTCATCCGTTGGGCTTTCACGCCAAACAATTAGCTGAAAGCGTCGATCATCTTCAGCTATGTTCACCTGCCGATACATTTTTTTAATATCTGCCGTGAGGGCATATCGATTTAAACGAAAACTAAGAAGTAGTAATATAAGCTCCCTCTGAATAGTTGGGCCCACCATGAGAAGATCATTAAGAGACTGCGCTGTTGTTGTCTTACAAGACGCGTCAAATACAACTCGTAATTTGGTTGAGCTACTTTCAGGTCTCAGGACACACTGATGCGGTATGAAATAATGTGGTCCCGGTGGAACGTTTGTGCCAAGGTCTGACATGTGGCCGAGGTCTATGTATTCCTTCATAAACTCAATATACATCCGACGGAGTTCCACATCTTTGGATACTCTACGTTCTAAGGATAGAAAACGTCGTTTGGCTGTTTCAAAAGAAAAACCTAATACCTGGGGATCTGTTTTAAAGGGCAAAGAAACCTCAAACCGTCCTGAAGGCAAATTTCGGACATTATCTTTAAAACTCTGTTCACATGCGATTTGTTCTGACGAATATTTCGCCGAACTGTACGATTCGGGAACTGATTCTAATTCCCAGAACCGCTCCACAAGAGCTTCTAGGTTTGTTTCTTCTTTAGCATGCATAATAGCACAACATAGGGAATTTTTCGTTTCTATCTTTTTACAACGCCCAGATGCTACCCAACCTAACAATGTTTTTTGTAATAATGGCCCAGTTTCAGATAACCTAATTTGTCCAGTACAGAGAAGGTCAAAGAACGAGTCAGCTCCTAGTAACAGATCAATTCGCTGGGGTTTGTGGAAATCAGGATCAGCCAATTCTACATTAGAAGGGATATTCCAATTATTTATAGGGAGAACATAATCTGGCTGTCTGCTAGAAATTGATGATAGCACCCAAAAATCTGCATTAAACTCATGCGAATTTACCCTAGAAGAAACAACTGTAGAGACTTCATTCTTTGCGACCAGACTTGCATTTCCAACTGACGTGACTGTCAAACATTTATTATTTCGAGCAAGTCTCAGCGATTGTGCAAGTTGCTCTGTCATGAAATTAACTTGGGAGCCGGAATCTAGGAGCGCTCTAGCAATGTGAGCTTGGCCAAACCGATCACGAATTTTGACAACAGCTGTTGCAAGAACAACCTGCTCTATCTCACTTCCAGCATGATTTACATGGGCAGGATGGGCTGAGGCTTGCGATGTTGTAGAAGATTGATCTACGCCGGACTCCGCAGTTGCGAACTTGTGCAAAAGAGTGTTGTGGCCTCGAGAACATACCTTGCACTTTGAGGAAGTGCAATTTGACACTCTGTGCCCAAGCTGCAAACAATTAATGCACAACTGTTTGGTCTTCGCAAAGTTGAAGCGATCTGCAACAGGCAGTGCGGCAAACCCTTGACAATTTCCAATATTGTGGTTTGCATTGCAAAACTGACAGGCAGATTCAGTACGCTCCTTTCCATTTGTGCATGCGAATGTCGATTTCACATTTTTTGTGAACTTCGACTCTGACTTCTGTTTTATCCTAGACTTTGAACTCTCATCAGCAGACAGATGCTGATATCGCCTATTCAATGCTGAAACGCAGTCGGACCATTTTGGCAATGAGTTAAAGTCGAGCTGCTCTTCATATTTGGATTTAGTGGCAGAATCTACTTTCGACAGAACTAAATGAATGAGCACAGCATTTGCGAAATCTTGCTCATTTCCAATCGACATTAACGATTCGTAAATTGCTGATACTGAGTCAATAATCGATCTTAAGCCGAGCGCCGAAGGTTTGTTTAGAGGCTCAATATCGAACAACTGTGCTAAAGTGTCAAAGAAAATAAGACACTTGTTGTCGTATACGCGTTTCAAGCTAGCTAAGGCTTTTGGGTAGTTAGCATCTGAGACCTGGAAAGCTTTAATAGTTCCCAGCGCCTCATCTGACAAACACGATATTAGATGATTAAATTTCTCTATGTTTGACAACGTTCCATTAGAATCTACTAAACTTTCGAACAAACTGATAAATTGTTTATATTCTGAATGTTTTCCACTAAATTTTGGTAATTTTAATTTGGGTAAATTCAAACGGTGGGATGATGCCGTTGGCAGACTTTCAGCAGTTTGATGCTCGTGTAGTGCAGCCATATATGAAGATCTGGCCAGAACACATGTTTCTTCAAGCAAGGTACGAGTCGTATTCTCAGGATCAATGCAATCAATAGCAGATTGCAGATCCATTGCCTTTGCAATATACGAATTTAATATATCTAACCGGCATTGAATCTCAAATTTACTTGGAGTTGTCATTTTATTTGCTAGGGAGATTCTTTGACGCTCTATGTCAGCTTCTACCCTATCTAATTTTGCAAATAATTGTGTTAGCTCGTCACTATCACTAACACTGGCGTCAGCCGTAACATCGAATATACTTTTTGCTTTAGCTTCTGTCATCTTGGTAAACTGATACTATTTATATGCACGTAGGTGTACGACAATACGTATGTATGTATGGGAGTTGGTGTATAAACTAAGTTTAGCAAACGAAAGTGCAAACAGCTGACGCAGAACGTCTGCACTGACAACAACAGAAGAAAAGTATTAAAAAAAACAAAAACAATAGCCAGCAGCAGTAGCGGTCACTGTGCTGAGAAATAGCTGCGATCAAAGATGTTAAAGCGAGCGCGGCTTAACAGTGACGTCACAAGCGGAGAATGTAAACTCGAAAGGAATGCGAACAAGAAGAGCGGATAAGCATGCAGTTATGTTGTGTGTATTCTTTTTTGCGCGTTTTTGTATGTCTAAACTGTAGCGAAATGATAAAGAGCGGGAGAACTGTGAGCGGTAATTAGCTTGCAGTTATGTATGTATAAGAGCCGCTAACCAAAACGACAGTAAGAAATAAATACCGCAAATAAATATATGTATGTATGTATGCTTATGTGCATACAAATTGATATTCACTTTATTTAATTTATATATATATTTAATTCTATGATATTGCTTCACTGTTCACTACTAAAATTCATCAGTGCCGAAACGCAATGAATATTTAAATTGAGTGTATTATTGTCAATGTTATGCACTACGTATAGATGTGTGACGTATGTACATATGTGTATATATTTGCACACAATCTAAACGTTTCACTTTTTAAATCATTCGTTTGGGCACTGTTACCTGATCATCGGAGGAATCATCGATGTGATCGCTTCTGGACATTCCAATTCCAAAGGGCAAGGATAAGGATGTGTTCCAAACGGATTCCTGGGGGTGATCAGCTCCAAATGTATAGGGGTGATCAGCTCCAAATGTATAGGGGCGATTGCAGCAAGTGGAAACTCCAATAGGGTCACGATATGACGATATGTATGTTTCAAACCGACGCGAAATTGCAAACAACAAATACGCAACAGCCAACACAAACGCTTGTAGTTGTCTATTAATTTAGACCGAAAAAACAAAAACTCTCTTGAAGTCCCTGCTCGGGCGCCAATGAAAAATCCAATATCGAAAATTAATAAAAAGTTAATTTAATCAATTTTAAAATAACTAATTTATTGTATGGTGGAAATGCAAGAGAGTACAAAGTTTGTGAGGCTGTTGTGCTAACGATGTTGCTACGAACGAGATATAAAATCGAATGTGTGGACAAACAAAACGAAAGAAATGAGCGGCTAGTTCTAGCGTTGCGCGCAGCTTACAGTATAAGAGAATATGCTTATGCTATACTTAACATAAGAGAGTATATATAAATTATAACTAGGGTACTTCAATACAATTTCAAATATATATTCATGTTAGCTAATTTGCTAT
>JAWNNL010001035.1:0-34372 GCA_035045005.1 Liodrosophila aerea
AGAAAGCATGTTACTGGCAAGAGTAAATATAATTCCCAAGTTCATTTTAAACGAACAAGAAATAAGTAAAATTAAACTCATATTGGAAAGCCAAAATATTGAAATAAAGACAGAACAACATATCTACAACCTTTTAAAAATGAATACATTGAATTACAAAAATATAATAATTTTTAACATTGAAATCCCCGTATTTAAACAACCAAATTACAAAATTGCCAGACTAATTCCCTTGCCAATCAACAATACATACTTTGTCGTAGCACCTAACTATTTAGCTTATACGATAAATAATAAGATATATCACATGAACCGCAAATGCCCAAAAGTGGACAACCTATTTCTCTGCAACAAGGACTACTTCTCCGACACACCACAAGACAATACGTGTGTTAAGAACTTGCTGAATGGCAAAAACAGCGCCTGTGATGTGAAAGAGACGGGTGCAGTCGCCGACGTATTCGAAGCCGAAAGGGGGTATATCTTCGTTTTCAACGCCAACAATCTCAAGGTTACGCAATCAAATGGCAGCGATTTCTCCATTAACGGATCAGCCATCATAAAATATACGAACCATACATTGCGGATCAACAACATTAACTACGACAACACGGTGGAAACGGCCGTCGAGCACTTGGAGTTGTTCCTACCCCCGTTACAAAGACTAATAAAAAATACCACCATTAAGGTATTAAGCCTGGAAAAACTACATCTAGAAGCAATTGAGACGACCAAAAGAGTCCTCAGCATTCACCATAATACCACCCGGCATACCTGGACCCTCTACACCTTGTTCAGCACTCTCGCAGTCTTGGCGGGCCTCTTATGGCTATGCCGACGTACACAACACATCGTCCACATAGAACCAGACCGCCACCTCCCAATCTACGCACCGACAATACCTTCGCTATGGCCGTCGCTTCGAACTGGGGGGGGAGGAGTTACCACCGACCCAGCCTTTCCCCCCGCCAAGCCACCACGGTGCCCAGTATAATGAACCGGGAAGACCAAATAAACAAATGGGTCAATAGAGAGTATCGATGTCGATCGTGCATCCGGCCAAATGCTGACACAGCGGTCAGCAACTATGCATTCGCGTGGGCAACGTCAGCATAATTATTGTTTAACATTTTTGTACATTAGACTAAGGGCTTCATGCCAATATAAGAATTCAAATAAAATTACTCACGATTCTGCATTCAAAGTAGTAACACTGTGTACTTTAAATTCACGGAGGTTTCACTGTCAAGAACCAAAGCGGGATTCTAAATTCCTTCAACAGCTCCAGCAACTCTAACAGCTCCAGCGACTTTAGCGATCCCAACGACAACTACACCAACAACCCCAAGCTCCTTTCTCGGCACGGGTAACTCCCCCTCAATTCGGGTGACGAGGCGAATGGTCACGCCCTGGGTCTTGTTGACCTTGACCCGGAAGTACTGGCCCTCTGCCTCTACCAAGTACTTCGTGACCCGGCGCCGATCTTTCCGCACCACAGCCTCGGCGCTCTCCAGGACCTCCACGGGAAGCATTGTAACGAACCTTTTATTTGGCCGGAATTTAGCTAGGCTACGCTTCAGCGATATATTGGGCTCGAGCAACAAATTTATTTTGTAGCACTTGCGTCGTTATAAATAAGAACTCACTCGGGTTATATTTTAATACATATATTTTTGTACCGTTGTACGTTTTTCAGTTTTAAAGTATTTTTTCAATGTTTGTTCAGTTTTTACTTGTACTAGATATCTTTTCTATGGCTATCGCCACCTCAATCTATCGTACCTATTTTGACAACGATTGCGAACGCAATCTTGTCTCAGTATTTTATTGTTTGTTTCACTGTCTGGCTGCCAACGCAACCCTTGTTTCATTCACTCTTGCTGTTATAACTCAAACTATTGGTCTTTCGAATTTGTTTGCCGTTTTCTGGCTGTTTAGAACCGCTTTCTAACCTAGCTAGTATTTCGTTACACTGTGCTGGTCAATCTTATTCGAGTCGCCTTGTTACCGCTCGCACACTCGTTTACTTTTCGCTCGTACCACGTTCGCGTAGGTAATCTCCTCGGATATTATCACGGAATACTGTGCCTCGCTGCTCCATCGCATCTCCTTTTATAGTTGCTATGCCCATGCATGATCCGCTAAGTCCCGGTCCAGTCCTGTTGTTCGCTCAGCCAATCGCACGTCTCGCTGCCGTTGACTTTCTGCTGCTTAGCAACAGCGGTATCCTCTTGGGCAAAGTCTGCAGCTTTGCCTTTCTCTCTAACGTTAACGGTGTGCTAATGCCCAGTGCATATAACGGTACCCGTTAAGTTCGCTGTTCGGTCCACTGAACGGTCCTGGGCCAATGTCCAACATTGCCCTTACCCAACGGTGTCGTTGTACTTTGGCCCGTTCTCGAACTTTCGCCTACAGGACTTGCTACTGTTCTTTCTGCCTGTTGGTTGGACTTTGCCCTCTTCGCACTTCCTCGACCCTCTGCCTACGGTACTTTCTACTGCTATATTTGCTTGTACCTGGCAGTTGGACTCTGTCCTAATCGAACTTTCTCGACCCTCTACTTACAGTACCTTGTACTGTAGTTGTTGTTTTCTTCGCTTGTGCCAATGATTAGTGTTATTTGTGAAGGGTTAATTATTGTAATTTAATTAAGTCTTCACACTCCCCCCTTCCTTCACTAGGAAAAAGCATCCCGCTTTTTCTGTTCCTTCTGGCTTCTTATTTGCTACCGCAAATAACTTTCCCCACTTTTATTAAAACAAAATACTCCTTGCTCAATTTTTCCCCCATTTCAAATTTCTCGCCCAGTTGCTTTCTGTTTTTTTTTTTTTTTTTTAAATTGCTATCGCAATTTTTCCCTTTAAAATTGCCATCGCAATTTTTCCCATTACAATTGCCATCGCAATTTTTCCCATTAGATTTTAAAATTGCCATCGCAATTTTCCCTTTAAATTTTTAAAATTGCCATCGCAATTCAAATTGCCCGCCCCATAGTTTTCCTCACATTGCCATTGCAGTTTGAATTACCCGCCAAATAAATTCTCTGCAAGTTGTCACCGCAACTGGTTTATAAATTGCCATCGCAATTGTTCTTTTGTAAGTTGCCACCGCAACTTAATCACAAATTGCCACCGCAATTGTTCTCTTTTAAGTTGCCACCGCAACTTAATCACAAATTGCCACCGCAATTGTTCTTTTTAAGTTGCCACCGCAACTTGTTTGCTACGACATAACGCCTGTTCAGGCGTTACGCGTTTTTGGGATTTTTTATTCCCTTTGCTATGTTATCGCCTGTTGGCGATCACTCTCTGGCTGCAGCTGTTTTGTTGTTTTAAAATGGTGAGTTTGTGATATTTTCATGTGTTTTATTTGTTATCTATAATTTTTATTAATTTCAGCGTTTTGGTAATGTCTTCATGTGCTCCCGCACATATTTACACGTTCTCCCCGGCGTCATATGCTCCCGCATATGTTTCTTGGTGTTTTCTTTCTGTTGTTTCCCTGTTCGGCCTGGCCAACGCCATGGCAAACCCGCCCATAAAGAAAAGTGAGTATATTTCCAACACATTTATTATTTTCTCCAGTTGTTTCATTCCCACAATTTTTCTTTCCCTTAGCACGTCTGCGCTTTGGTGCGCATCACCCGCACGCCATTTGGTGTGAATTTTATTCGGTGGCGGACGCCACCGGCCCACAACAACACGTTGGTGCGACGTGCTTGGTCCTGCTGTCGTAACACCTCCAGCACTACCTCGCGTGGCCATTGCCGTGCGGTTAACTCCTCCCACGTGCCCTCGCCTGGGCTTGGGGGCGGAATTATGATTCGTGGTCGGGGCGGCCGCTCGCGCTCCCGTCTCGCGCGCTCTTTCTCGCGACTCTCCTCGCGGCGCCTTTCGAGCCAGGCCAGGTCCTCCCTCGCCTGCTGCTCGGCCTCCATCGCCTGCTCGTGCATCACGAGCTGCACTGCCCGCACGTGAGCATTCCGCTCTTCTAGTGTGGGCTCGGCCAATGCCTCTAGTGCATCGCTGGACATCCTGGACGCGCTGGACGCTCTGCTGGACTCGGATTCTGCATCCGATTCGTCGGAGGACACCAGGATGGCCTCCTCCGGAGTCTCTTCAACCACCACGTCTGGGTGAGTTTCTTCTTGCGTGGCTGCTGCTACCAAGCTTGTGGCTGCGGTGGACGTACCATTTTAACGCCATGCCTTTTAATAGCTCCGGCATTGTTCTCGGGATTAGGTTTAGGTCTATTCCGTAGGTTTCTGCTGACCACTCTACTTGTTCGAGAAATTCTAGTGGTTTTGTTGACCCGTCGAAACGAAAACCCCATTCTCGCACCTGTTTCGCTACCTTAGAATAGTCTACTTGTGGTGGTGTTGTATGCTCTCTGGATGTTTGTGGTGTAGATGCTGCTCCCCAGGGTACTCTTCTCGCATCCTGGTTCCGCACGCTCTCCCTACCGCTTTGGAGTACTGTGCATGCTGTTGGTTCCACGGTTTCGTCCTGCATCTCAGATTCCTCTGCAGTTGTAGGACCCGGGGACGCCCGACTATGTGTTCTGGCTAATTCGTTGAGTCGTAATGCATATGGTACAGATTTTTCGTGTGTCATGACCCATTCCCCAAATTGCCTTCTCATTGCATCTACAGTGCCCTCCAAATGAAGTTCAAATTCTACGGCATACCTGTGGAGATCCTCCTTCCGCAAATTGTAGACCCAAGATCGCACCATCTTTGTATGTTCGATTTCGTTGCTTTTATTTTGTTGTATTGGAAAAAATTTTTTCCCACTTTTCTGTATTTATTTCGCACGCAAAGCCCTACGGTTGGGCGCCAGTTGTAACGAACCTTTTATTTGGCCGGATTTTAGCTAAACTAAGCTTCAGCGATATATTGGGCTCGAGCAACAAATTTATATTGTAGCACTTGCGTCGTTGTAAATAAGAAATCACTCGTGTTATAGTTTATACATATATTTTCGTACCGTTGTACGTTTTAGTATTTAAAAGTATTTTACAATGTTTTATTTAGTTTTTACTTGCACTATAGATCTTCTCCTATGGCTATCGCCACCTCAATCTATTGTTCCTATTCTGATAAAGATTGCGAACGCAATCTTGTCTCAGTAATTGTATTGTTTGCTTCACTGTCTGGCTGCCAACGCAACCCTTCTTTTGTTAACTCTTGCCGTTACAACTCAAAACTATTGGTCTTTCGAATTCGTTTGCCGTTTATTACTATTTAGAACCGCTTTCTAAACTAGCTAATATGTGGTTTTACACAATTCGATCACAAATGTCTGTTTTCGTTACACTTTGCTGGTTAACCTGACTCGATTTGACTTGTTACCGTTCCTACATACGTTTTACTCTAACCGTTCGTAACACGTTTCGCGTAGGTAATCTCCTCGGGTATTATCTCGGAATACTGTATCTCGCTGCTCCATCGCATCTCCTTTTATAGCTGCTCTGCCCATGCATGATCAGCCAAGTCCCGGTCCAGTCCTGTTGTTCGCTCAGCCAATCGCACGTCTCGCTGCCGTTGACTTTCTGCTGCCTAGCAACAGCGGTATCCTCTTGGGCAAAGTCTGCAGCTTTGCCTTTCTCTCCAAAATTAACGGTGTCCTGCATATGCGCTATTGCTCAGTGCATATAACGGTACTGTCCTGGGTCAATGTCCAACCTTGCCCATACCCAACGGTGTCGCTGTACTTTGGCCTGTTCTCGAACTTTCGCCTACAGGACTTGCTACGGTTATTTCTGCCTGTTGGTTGGACTTTGCCCTCTTCGCGCTTTCTCGGTCCTCTGCCTACGGTACTTTCTACTGCTATATTTGCTTGTACCTGGCAGTTGGACTCTGTCCTAATCGAACTTTCTCGACCCTCTACTTACAGTACCTTGTACTGCTAGCTCTTGTTGTTGTTTTCTTCGCTTGTGCCAATGATTAGCATTACTTGTGAAGGGTTAATTATTGTAGTTTAATTAAGTCTTCACACGGGTATGCCACTTATTCGTTGCAACGAGTCAACAACTGGTGGGCAAGTGTGTAAGTGTGAAAAAAAAAACAAAAGAAAAACGAAGATGTTGACGAGTTGAGCACAACTGTGACTCAGAAAATCAAACAGCTTCAACATCGCCTGAACAGCCTACTACCCCTAAAAAGATCCAAAAGAGGACTAATCAATGGTCTTGGATCTATAGTTAAAACGATAACTGGTAACTTAGATGATAACGACAAAAACGAAATACAAAACACACTTGACAACTTAAAATCAAATACGGATGAATTAAATTTCAACAACGAAATTCTTTTTAGATTCCAAAACAATACCGACCACATAAATAAAGAACAAAAAACAATTGATAGATTCCGTCTGAATCATCAAAATACTATTTACAAAGAAATTAATGACGAGAATAAACGCATTAGATTGATCGAATATATCGCAGAATTAACTTAATATTGACCTGACATTAATTCATCTAAATAATATTGCTGAAAGTTTATTACTATCTAAATTAAAAATAGTACCGAAATTTATCTTGAACACCGAAGAAATAAATAAAAAAAACTCGAAAGCTACAGTCGGATTCAACCGACAGTAGGAGACCCTGTACTTTCCTTTCCACACACATACACACGCTAACAGACACTCACACATGCACACATATCGTAAAGTCGCACGCAAACACACATACGCTCGCGCTGCCCCCCCCTGACCTAGTGCAGGGAATTGAATGGAATCTTGAATATCTCCGGTGTTTATTATCCGATTGAGCCACAATTCACAGCACAAATAAAAATAAAGATTATCATAAGATTATCGTATGCCAAAACACAGTTTGTATCTTTAAAATTGTGGGTGTTTTTGGGGGAGGGGGGCAGGTATCAAAATCTAAAACAAACTTGATCTGCTTGCACTTAAAATTGTGGGTGTTTTGGGGAGGGGGCATCAAAAATCTAAAACAAACTTGATCTGCTTGCACTAACTGCCAAATATGATGTCTCTAGCTCTTACAGTTTCCGAGATCTAGGTGTTCATACAGACGGACAGACAGACGGACATGGCTAGATCGACTCAGTTCGTCGTCCTGATCAAGAATATATATACTTTGTGGGGTCTGCCACGCCTCCTTCTGCCTGTTACATACATTTCGGACTTGCACAATCTTAATAGACCCTTTTGTACTTTTTTAAAGTACAGGGTCTAAAAAAAAGTGCTCTCAATAAAATCAGTGTAAAGTGGTATATGTTGGCAAGTGCCTACTTGTAAAAAACATGGAAGTCTCAGACCATGAGTGCCCCTTCAATTCTGACGAGATGTTCCAAAGCTCAATTGGTTACAATTACACCGTAAGAGCACCGCGAATCCCGGCCAGCTCTTTGGGTTCCGACGACGGCTCACATAAAGCCGAACCCAAGATTGTGTTCACCGCAGAAGGCATCTATGAGTGCACTACACGGAAAGCCGAGTGCACTACACGGAAGCATACACGGATGCATCTACTCCGACTGCCAGCGGAGGGTGTGCGGAATGCATATCCCTAATCTCCAACTCCAGCTCTGGGATGTCCATCAAACCCATCAGAGGATCACCGATGGACCCACTAGCCTCTACAGGGGACAGGATAGATGCATCTTCCCCGGACCCACTACAAACAACGGTGATTAAGAATCCCAACGGCCCAGGTAAATCCCGCACCAATTCATTAAAACGGGGACCAATATTCATCACACAGTCTAGCGAAGAGCTGTTCTCTTTCAACGCCCGCAAGCAGAAAACGGCACCATCAGATGCCCGCAATCCGATCAATCCAACGGATTCAAATTTGCCGCTATCACACCAGGCAACAGCAACTACAGCAAGAGCAAGTATTAATGGCGATAACATAAACGGCGTTAATACTGCTCTAAATATACTCTCTCAAGAGATAATTCTCTCCCACTTTAGTCTGAAAGCCAATCAGATAAATGCGCGCGATTGCGCCGCGGCAACACACTCTCAAATTATTCAAATTTAAACACACACACACACACTAACCCAAATGTAACAACTGACAAGCACATTTCTCAATGCGTGCGAGAGAGCACACTATCTCAAGCACAAGCACAGCAGAGAATTTTATCGATAGGTGCTAACATGAACCCACCAATAAATCAAATTTAAATTCAAATTCAAATATAAGCAACATAATTGATATTAATAATCAGCAACTACAATGTGATAAGATGATCACATCTCCAACGTCCTCCGCAAGACGTAGTCTACTCCCCTTACTGACACAGGCATCAAATGGATTGCCGATAACAGAAGACGACTTTAATATTAACACCAACAACAACAACATGATTGTAAGTTGGCTCACATCGGTCCCAACTATGGTACCAAACGTGCTGCCGCAGCCCCCAATGCCCATGCCAGCATCTACGCAGCCTGATGGACGTATTGCTATCCAGAAGAGGAGAAGCAATGATACAGACGATTCATTTGAAGATCCCCACAAGTAGTCATGAAGACCCCTAAGTTTAAAAGCGCTGCAGCCAGCAAAATAATATACGAAGCTCGAGGACTCCATACTCAGCAGAACTCCAAAGGACACCAGCCAAGTAAGGCTCAGAAGGATCCCCCGACTATGATGGAGGATCAGCCAGCCCCAGTATCAAGCAAAATGGACATTGACGTACAGCAACCCGAGGCCAATCCTGTCCAGAACCCAGGACGGACCACGAAGGTGCCTACAATCTTTTTGCCGGCGGTTCCAGCAATTATGCCGCTGCTGGATAAGCTCAACAAGAACCCGGCAATTAAGAAGTTCACTACCAGGACAACAACTGGCAATAATGGGATCAGACTCCAGTGCGATGACATGGGCTCATACAGAGCCATCTTGGAGGTGCTCTCAGAGGAGGGCACTCATCTACACACCCATCAGCAGCGAAGCGAAAAGGGGTACCGAGTTGTGATCAAACAGCTCCACCACACCACGCCACCTAGCTGGCTGTCTGAGAGGCTAGCCAGCCTTGGATATACGACCCGTTTTATCAAGGCGGTCAGGCATCGATTCACAAATAATCCACTGAACCTGTTTGAGGTGGAGATCCAGCCCAATCAGATGGGCACACGAGGGTATTCTGTCCATATCAGAGCTGGGCAATCAGCGTGTACTGATTGAGCGCCAGGCCATATCTTGTGACCCTGTCCAATGCCACCGCTGCCAGGCATTTGGACACAGCAAAAACTATTGTATGCGCCCATACACCTGTATGAAGTGTTCTGGCAGCCACCCAACAACGGCTTGCCTTAAGCCCCGCAACGAGAGCCCTAAATGCAGCAACTGTGGCGGAGCCGACATTAGCTGCTACAAGGCCTGCCCATCCTTTAAAGAGGCACGCAGCAGGATTGGTCCTGCACGCATCCCTCCGCTTACAACCCGCAATAATAATGTGCAAATGCAGCAGCACATGCAGCAGAAGGTGACCATCCCAGCACAGGCTCTGCAACCACAACGACAGCTGGAGAACCCAGCTCGACAAAATACAAGGAGCAAGCCGACGTTTAGCATGGTGGTGAGGGGCAATGGAACCAATCCTGCCCAGAAACATCTGGCTAATTTCCAGCAGCAACTTCTGAAGGAGCAGCAGCAGCAATCTGGCAGTAATCCTGTCATGCCACAACAGGATGACCCACAACATGGCATCAAGTACAAGACGCCAGTCAACAGGCCAAGCACCCGCAGAAGCAAGGCTAATCCCAGGAGCACGGGCAAGCGTAAGATTCAGAAGACCCCAATGCAGCAAACACTCCAGTACCGGATGCAGCAGCAACAGGCACCAAATCCTGCGCCTATGCAACATGCAGCAGCTGTTACGCCCGTCACCAGGATCAATGTTGCTGAAAAACACTTAGAAAAAATCAAGCAACAGCTACGTAATGAGCAGCATGTGGATGCACTGATGCAGGACCAGCATGCAGCTAATCCAAGTGGCTCTATCACCCACGTCATCCGGCAAAACTATCTGATGCTGGATCGCATGGAGAAGAGGATAGACTCGCTGCTGAATGCTGTCATGCAGCTCCTCACAGCTGCCAAACGTGCACAGCACCCTTGCTACGGGTGGGGAAGTACTCGCAAATGACTCTACATATGAGTAGCCACATCCAGCAACACGCTCTGGTGCCTGGCCATATCAACAACGCCAGGCATCCCTCACTCCACAACATCCAGAAGAGCAACCCTTTTAAAATTACCTTCTGGAATGCTTGTGGGGTACGCAACAAGCTGCGAGCTGGAAGTATACATGACGCGTCAAGCTATCCAGGTCATGATGATTATCGAAACACGGACGACTGCAGTAACCATACCCGGATACATCTCCTACACAGCCTCGAATCCAGTCAGTAACAGGAAAGGTGGAGTGGCCATACTGGTGCGCACCGATGTGAAGCACTCCGCACTGCAGCCAATTAATGAGGAGTGCATACAATGTGCTCCGATAGCTCTTTTGCCTTCTAATAATAACAAAAATGATACAATTATTTTAGCTGCTGTTTATTGTCCTCCAATAAACAAGTGGGATAAAATGCATTTCGTCAGACTAATTAAACACTTTGAGGGACTTGCTTCCAACTCTCAAGCCAGGTTTGCTCTCTGTGGTGACTGGAATGCTCAGCATGCTTGGTGGGGCAATCCTCGATCCTGCAGAAGAGGCAGATCGCTCATGGAAGCGATCCATATGCAGAAACACTGCAACATACCGGCAACTGGCGGAGCCACACTGTACAACACACAAAATTAGTGGAGTGCTATTTCAATATGTCGCTTGCCGAGCGAAGATAGATACACGTACGCTCGGTAGGAGAGCTAAATAACAACTGACTGACTGATACTATCTCTCTCAATACTATGTCTAGGCTCACTGGCAGACTTATTAATGTTATATAATACACTGCGCGTCATCAGATTAGCGCCCCCCTTTTGGTTTTACTTTATTGCATCTATCTCTGTTTCTATTGCACGCAACTTCAAAATTTTTGTTGTTGCTTTTAAAATGCACAAATTGTCGCTCTCTGAGAGAAATACCGTTAGGTGAGCGATTCCGTTATCTATTTTTTCTTCTTTTGTTTTACTTTCGCTGCAAAAGCTTGCACTGATTTTGCGTCATCAGATTAGCGCCTGTAAATTCAAATTTAGTTATCTCGCGTAATTTTTGGCGTACAGTTGAAAAATTTTTTGTGCTGATTAATTGAATAATTGTTTATAAACTGAGAATCAAAATGGGTAAAGGAACTGTCCTATCTTTAGAAGAAAAATCTAAGATCGAAGCCTTTAGTGAAAGTGACTTATCTTTACATAAAATTGCTGAAAAAATGGGAAGGCATCGAAAAACTATAGCCAGTTTTCTTAAAAATAAACAAGGCTATGGTAAAAATATGAAAGGCGGTAACAACAGAGTTCTTTCCGAAGCAGACATTCGGTCTATAGTTAGACATGCGTCTAATTCACACGACTCTACTACCAAAATTAAAGAAAAAAGCGGTGTGGAAGCTAGCAAGTCCACGGTATTACGAGTCATAAAAAAAGCAGAACACTTGAAAAGACTAAAACTAAAAAAAAAACCACAACTAAATAAGTTACGAAAGGAAATGCGCCTAAGTTTTGCTGGCTCGCATATGACATGGTCGAAGGAGTGGCGCTTTATAGTCTTTTGGACATTACCCGAGAATGCTCAGGGGGCTAATCTGATGACGCGCAGTGTATAACATTATACATTCTGGCCCTGTTGAAAGGTTTACTTTCAATAACACAGCGACCAGGCTCTTATTACCTATATTTAATATTATATATGATTAAACATCCTGGCCCTGTTGAAAGGTTTACTTTCAATACAACAGCGACCAGGCTCTTATTACCTATATTTAATATAATATAAGATTAAACATCCTGGCCCTGTTGAAAGGTTTACTTTCAATACAACAGCGACCAGGCTCTTTTGAACTAAATATAATATAATATAACTTTATATCTTAAGAACCTAATACAATACGATGTCTGGCTTTCTGGCTTACTTATAACTATAAGATTCAACATCCTGGCCCTGTTGAAAGGTTCACTTTCAATAGCACAGCGACCAGGCTCTTATTAACTATATATGTATTTATTTCTAAGATTAATTTATCTACTGTCTTATATGTATGATATTGATATGACATGTTGAGAGTTGTTATCCAGAATTCCACATGTGTCGTCACTACTTCGTATGGTCAGAGATTGGACGTTTTCCTTATAAAGATAGCATCCTGGTTGAAGCTGAAGAATTCCTTGACCAGACATCTTAATTGACTTCGGCTTGTTCTTACAAACATCAGCGGTTGTTTCCTTTGGACTTGAAACTACCCATGTGTTTGCTCTGCCAAGCTGGTTCCAATTCTTCGATTTTGGGGGAGGCTTTGTTATCTACCCTCCTTCCATTGTGTTCTGGCGATGGTGAGAACCCCATCCAATAGATGAATTCTCGTGCCCAGTTATTACCAGAGCGCCGCTGTAGCTTTTTTAGTAGACCTTTGTCCACCTGAAGGAGCACGTTCTTTTTCTCCTGCTTTATATCAGCTGATTCCTTCGGCATTCTTCCTCTTTTGGCTGGCAGAACTTAGACATTTACGTTGCCCACTGCTGTGGGCATCTTCCACGGCTTTTTCGCGTCGACCACGCTTCGAAGTGCTGGTATTATCCTTAATCTCCGATTTTGTGCTCATATTACGAGATATCTTAACCCTTTTAGGTGCGTTAGGTGCTATGGTTTGTCTTGCTGTCGACCGCTCCACACGCTTTAGTCGAACTATAGACCGATGGATCTTTTTTGTTGTAATTGTCTCCAGAGAATCCTTTTCCTCCGGCTTTAGCAGAACACATTTACTTATGTTCTTGAGTATTGTAGCTGACTCAATATCATTGTCGATAAGAGATTTTTATTTCATGATTGAGCGTATTATAAAAATGAACGATGCCATTGCCAAAGTTTTACTATCAACAACGAATGCACCGCAGCCATTTACTGCTGAGGAAATACTTATGCTGAAAGATATTGAAAAAGTATTGGCTTTCTTTCAGCAAGCAAGCGAGAAAATTTCTGGCAGCAAATACGTAACGATATCGCTTATTATTCCCATGACATATAGACTTTTTCGGAAAATCGAAAGTGTTGTACCTTTGCTACAAACTCTTCATGGAAAAACTTTAAACAAAATATTGATGGAATCAATCAAGAAACGTTTTTCCGTAAATGAGCAGAGAACAGTCGGCAGGATGGCTACGCTTTTGGATCCACGGTTAAAAAAAAAGCAGCAAAATTTTTGGAAAATGAGCTGGCCAATTTTCCAGTTAAAGAGACCGCAAGTAATCAACCCGTAGTGGGCTATACTATCGAGCCACTATCGATGGCACTATCGACACTATCGATAGTTTAAAATAAACTATCGTCGACTATCGATGGCGCCCACTATCGATGGTTCTTCACCTCTACTGGCGCAATCAGTAAGGGATTCTACTGGCGCAATCGACATAGCGATTCTATACAAACCCCATCGACAGCAATCTCCCAAAACGTGGGCTGGTGATAAAACCGGTAAAGCGGCGGTGTGGAGCTATGGACGAAGCCCAGCGATGATTTCAGACCTGCGGAGCTGTGATTACTTCGTCCGAGTCAAGGAAGACTCGCTCTATGTGTATAGCTTGTATTTGCCCCCCTCCATGGACCTGCAAAGCTACTAAACTGTGCTGGACGAGCTTGTGGAAGACGCGAGAGAGAGTTCACCATGCGTCGTTGCTGGAGATTTCAATGCAAGGGCAGTCGAATGGGGTAGTGTGAGGACCAACGATAAGGGTCAAATCCTGCTAGAGGCGTTTGGTAACTTGGATTTAGTTTTACTAAATACTGGAAGCCAGCATACCTTTAGCAGGGGAAGCGCGGGCTATACTATCGACATCACGTTCGTGAGCAGTAGTCTCTCACGCAGGACATCTTGGGAAGTTAGTGAGAGCTACACACATAGAGATCATCTAGCGCTCATCACGGAAATCCGCTTTAAGTCTCATCGTCGCAACATTCCGAGAGTTCTCTCATATAAAACAAACACATGCGTCAAAGATGTGTTCGATTATATAATCAGAGGTTCGCCACTCAACGGCACAGCGGAGGTCTTGGCCAAGGGAGTCATGTCGCGCCTAATGGCTGCCTGCAACGCCTCAATGATAAGGTGCGTAAGTGGAGGAGCCCGTCTACCACCCGTCCACTGGTGGAGCAGTGAAATCGCAGAGGTCAGGAAGGAGTGTCTCCGGGCCAGGCGGGAGTACCAACGAGCTCAACGAGGCACTACCTCTGAGGTGCTACGGTGTGAGTTCAAGGAGAAAAGGCGAACACTATCCTCCCTAATTAAGGAGAGGTAAAAAGCCTCCCTCTAGCAACATGTTGATGAGGCAAATAAAAGTAGGGAAAGCGCCTGGTCCGGATAGAATCCCAGGATTAGCCATCAAGATGATTGCTTCATCCAGAGGATATCCTGAAGCTTTTCAATACTTGCCTCGAGGAAGGCGTGTTCCCTCGAAGGTGGAAGAAGCAGACGCTAGTCCTAATCCCCAAGGGAGGTAAACCCCCGGAGGAACCTTCGTCTTACCGCCCAATTTGCCTGCTTGACATGGCAGGAAAAAAATTGGAGTCGGTAATAAGGGGAAGACTGGAATCCGCAATTGACCAAACTGGAGGTCTATCACCGCTCCAATTCGGGTTCATGAAAGATTGCTCCACCACGCAGGCCATCAACCTTATCAGGGACACGGCGGAATCAGCAACGGCTCTGGGGCTCTGGGGTACTAAGGAGTACTGCCTCATTACCGCTCTCGACGTAAAGAACGCCTTCAATTCGGCCAGGTGGGACAGAATCATGCTCGCATTACGGAGCTTTCATGTACCGGAATACCTTGCCAGAATAGTCGGTAGTTACCTCAGCGACAGAAAGCTGGGGTACAGGAGCAGCAAGGGCCCCGAGAGCTACAAGGTGACAGGAGGAGTGCCGCAAGGCTCGATCCTTGGACCCACCCTGTGGAACGTCATGTACGACGGGATACTCCGCCTCAATGTACCGGCAGGAGTGAAAGTCGTGGGTTTCGCGGACGACATCGCGATAGTGGCGGTTGCGAAGCAGCTGGAGGAGCTGGAGGAGATCACCAACGCAGCAATCAGAACAGCCAGTGGCTGGAGAGAGAAGGGCTCCGGTTGGCCGAGCACAAAACTGAGGCAGTCCTAATTACCTCAAGGAAGAAGGCAGAATTCGCCGAGGTCGAAGTTGGATCGACGAAGATCAGATCCCAGGCCTTTCTGACATACCTGGGGGTGAGGATGGACAACAAACTGAGCTTCAGAGCCTACCTGTCACATGTAGCGAGCAAAGCATCAGTGGTGGCGACAGCACTAGCCCGCATCATACCCAACATCGGAGGACCTAGGCAAAAGAAGAGACTGCTACTCACGAGCGTAGTTAGGTCAATAAGCCTTTACGCAGCTCGGACTTGGGTTGGCGCGACCAGGCGCAGCACATACCTGAGATAGATGAACTCAGTGTATAGGGTTTGTGCCCTTAGGATATGTTGTGCCTTCCGAACGGTATCCGGTGAGGCGATACTTGTGCTAGCAGGCACGGCCCCTTTTGAATTGTTACCGGAAGAGCGGGCAGCAGGAAGAGAGACGGCGAGGACACTCCAGGCATGGCAGGAGAGATGGGACACGGCGGCGAACGGACTATGGACGCATCGGCTGATTCCAGACCTGTCCCGCTGGCTAGGCAGAGGCCACGGGGAACTGAATATTTACCTAACGGACATGCGCCAAACCCATGGTGCAGCTACTGCGGCCCACAAATTGAGGAGCATGCGGAGCATGTGTTTATGCACTGCACATAGAGATACATATATAGATATTTACAATTAACCTTAGTTCAGTATAGACTATAGGAGATAAAATTTTTTTTTATATTTTATTCATGTCTAAAATCACTAAACGGTTAATCCCCCAACACCAGGGCCAAGTCAGCTTCCACCGCCAATATACCCCAAAATATAGAAGAATCCCTTTTGAACAATAACCAAATCCACGTAAGACCCCTTAGTAGTACATCTACCATGAACTCGGCCATAAGCTCTCCACCCCCGAACCAAAACGCCCTTACAACCAACACCATGAACATTTTTAGTTCACTACGCATTCCAGACGCGATTCGATTTTTACCGACTTATGACGGAAACCCTTACACTCTTAACGATTTCATCATTAACGTAGAAGAAATTTTTCTTTTTATTAGAGGTACTGACCAAACGCCATATGGAAAAATGCTCCTTAGAGCAATTAGGAACAAAATTGAGGGAAAAGCTAACGAAATCTTAAAAGAAACAGGAATAGATTTAAACTGGGACGAAATAAAAGATACATTAATATTACACTGCGCAGACAAAAGAGACGAGCCGACATTAATGTATGAACTACATGGTGTAGTATGCTACACATGTATCGACAAATATATCGAGTACACACTGTACTAGACATACATAGCAAGGGCACACTGTACTAACAGCATGCCTTGCTAATAGCAACAACATGTTGCATAAACAAACTCAAGTGAGCGTGAAATATGATCACCCACTTGTGCATAACGTTGAGTCAGCAATCCCACGCTGACCACTTATGCGACACATGTGCATGAGCGCTCGCTCTCTCTGTAGTTACATATAAGTATATAGAAATATGAGAGGCCACGCCGCTGCACTTATGTACGTAGGCTAAGTCAAAGAGAATTTCAACCAAATAAAACATTCTTAAAACTGAACTTAAACGGCACAGACGTGCCCGTGTTATTATTTTTGAATCACTTAAAATATTATGGAACATCCAACTAAACAATAAAGGAACCACATTACAATGGACTATTACTGAAAGAACTATCTATCCAAAAATTATACGAACAAATTACTGCAATCAGATCAACTCTTTTCCGACTAACCGAATCTAAAGAAACACAACCGTTATTGATAAAAACAAAAAAACAACTATCCACGGATACGTGTCTATACACATTTTTAACTGGTCTTAGGGACCCATTAGGAGCAACTATTCGATCAATGAGACCAACAAACTTACAAGAAGCCTATTTATGGGCAATCAAAGAAAAGGATATATTCATCCTAGATAGACAACGTAAACAAGACAATTTCGGAAAAAGAAAGTGGAATCAAACAGATCAATCTCAAAATTCCGCACAAAACAATAACCAAACAGAAACACGAAAAGACAATCAACAACAAGGGTATAGACAACAAAGAAACCATCAACAAAAAAATAACCAACAGAGAAATAACCATCAGGGATATAACCAACAGGGTTATAATCTGCAGGAATATAACCAACAGGGTTATAATCCAGGATATAACCAACAGGGTTATAATCAACAGGGACAGCAAAGAAATTATGATAACAAGAATCAAAAAGGTCAAAGTGAAAATAGAGCTATTAAAGCAGGACCGAACTCCCAAGAAAATAGAAACACTAGAGCAAACACAAATTTTCATAACATGGAACCAACAAACGAACTACATAATATCGACGATAATGCAAATTTTCAAAGACAAGCCTCGAACAATCAGGATACTTAAATAAAAATATACATGGGCCTATCCTACCATACATAATAATTAAAATTAATAAAGACCAACAATTTCGTTTTTTAATAGATACAGGCGCTTCAGTATCTTTTATTAATCCAAATCTTATCACTATATCTGAACAAGTAAAACTCGAAAAACCCATGGTCATTAGAACTGCACTAAACGTGCACAAATTATACTAAAACTAACATGGCAGTATTCAAAGAATTCGGTAACAACCAAAACTTTGAATTTATTTTATTCCAATTTCATGATTTCTTCCATGGCTTAATCGGTATAGAAGTTAACACCCGCTGCGCCGCTCGACAACTCATCATCCTCCCCTCGTATTGAGTGGCCGCTGCCCACTCATCAAACTGCCTTGCCAGCGTTTGTCAACGCAAACGTAAACAATTCAATTCCGGGTTCAAGTGCAGCACCAGCATAGCTGACTATGTTGCAACATAAATAAACGGATGTTTATGTTACGAAACGGGAGCAACTGCCGGCTGGTCAGCAGCAACAGCAACAGCGACAGCAGCAAACTCGCTGACACCGCACATTGTGGCCACAATGAGCTGGGTCTGGAAGACCCCAGTTCGAGAGACGTCGGGCAGAACTTCTTGAGCTGAAGAACCAAACAGACGTATCAATATTTTACCCCTTTACTGAAATTAAATCATACTGAACCGAATATCAAACATCTTGTATTTATTGGAAATAATTCTATTCTACAGGATGCAATATACTAGGTAATGTAGTCGACATAAGGTGCCGAACAGGCGCATGTTTGGTTGAACAAGGAGCTACGTCACTCGTACTCCTTAACTGGCGCCCGAGCAGCTGGGCAAGCCCGGCGATAAAAAAATATAATAAAACAAAAATGAAAACGAAATGAAAACAAATAAAATAAAAAACAGGTGGAGTGTGTGCTAAACCAGAATAAAAGATTAAATAAGCGCTTACTCGCTGCGGCGGGGAGAGTGATATGCCCCGCGAGCGCAAAAAAGTCTGCTGAAAATAAAATATAGAAAACATAAAAGAAACTAAAGTGATTGCACACCGCGGCGATTTGGCTGCACATAAGCCAAGTCGTGGGTGCAGAAAATTGATAAATAAAAAGATTAAAACGAAAACCGCGGCGGCAATTTTGATAAAATTATTATTATAGATACGAAAATAAAAAATAAAAAAATAAAAAAAAGTAAACCATAGAATTAATAAGACAAAACATACGCTGCCATACACACATGCCAATAATAATTTTTTTAAATAATTTTAATTATTTACATTATCTAAAACAATTCTAAACATATTTCCTTCTTTTTTACTAGAATCTACGTACTGTAAGGAGGATAACACATAACACATTACCTTTTTTGAGTTATTTTACCATACCACACGTTGAAACCCCTATCAATGCGTATAGGAATCGATTGATATTTGATTGTGATCAGGTAGAATATAAGTGCGAACACCCGCACATGGGATACACGCGTCATTTAATCCCGATCAATGACCAAGTGATGTCCAATTTAGCCGTTTCTTTACGAAATTACCTAAAACCTTCAATCGTCAACGGGGTTAAAATTGAAGAGGCACATCTGCAGGATTTCCAAACATGTTGTTTTGAGAACTTTACACAGTATAAAATTCGAATAACACAGCGTATAGTTTTAGATCTGTGCGATGAGGAGGAAATATGCGAGGTTATCGAAAAAGAGCACCGTAGGGCTCATAGAGGTGCTAAAGAGGTGAGAATACAGATATTGGAGAGGTATTATTTCCCAAGAATGGCAAGCATGATTCGTTCCCAGACGTCTTCTTGTAAATGTTGTAAGACATTTAAATACGAAAGACACCCAAATAAACCCGCTCTACAACCAACTCCGGTTCCAAATTACCCTTGTGAAATACTGAACATCGACGTTTTCACCTTGGAAAAGAGAATTTATTTGAGTTGTATAGACAAATTTACGAAATTTGCCAAACTCTTCCCATTCGAATCCAAGTCGGCGGTACATTTGCGAGAAAAGCAACTCGAAGCCCTTCACTATTTCACAGTACCTAAAATTGTAGTTTCTGATAACGAGAGGGGTCTTCTTTGTCCAACGGTCCTAAACTATCTGCGGACATTACAGATAGAACTATACTACACCCCGACTCAGAAAAGTGAAGTTAACGGTCAGATTGGTTGCACTGGTATCTTTTCCATGCCTCCACACTTGGTCGCAACAGTAGAAAGCTACTTATCCAACAGATATCTGCTCTACAACACCACGGAAGGTATTAAGTCCGACCGCGTTACCGCAGGAGTGCCACAGGGCTCGGTTCTTGCACCACTCCTTTGGAATGTGCAGTTCTGTATCCCGAATAATGCCGAACACCAGGGGCCCAAAGCAGGAGAAGAGGTTGTTGCTTGCAGGTGTTCTAAGATCGGTGATCATTTATGGAGCTCCAGTATGGGCTAAAGCCATGGACACACAAAGTCATGCAAGAGGTATAACGGCGGCATACCGACTCTGTGCACTACGTGTAATTAGTGCATTCAGGGCAGTCTATGATGCCGCATCCCTCGTCATTGCTGGCATGGTCCCAATAGACCTCCTTGCTAGAGAGGAAAGTGCCATCGCAGTGGCCACAAAAGAAGGCACTCCGAGAAGCGTTGCGAAAAAAAGAGCTTGCCAAACGAGCATGGAGAACTGGCAAGCCCGATGGGATGTATCTGGGAAAGGTCGCTGGACCCACAGGCTAATACCTTACATTAGTCAGTGGGTGGAACGCAAAAATGGCGCAGTGGACTTCTACCTCACGCAACTCCTGAGCGGGCATGGATGTTTCAGGCAGTACCTGCATCGATTCGCCCATGAAACGAGCCAGTACTGCACCTGGTGTGACGGAGAGGTGGTCGAGGACGCGCGCCATATAATACTGGAGTATGGCAGGTTCTGCGAAGAGAGGGCACGGCTGGCCTCTGCTTATGGTCGGCCCATCACTGAAGGTGATTTAACCACTAGCATGCTTGCTAACCAGGCAACATATGTGGCAACATGCGATTTCGCCGCGCTAGTCATGAAGGAGCTGCGAAGGCTGGAGAGAGCCAGAGCAGCGAGCGATTAATTTGGAGTAGACCAATTTCCCCGAAGCAATGCTTGACAGCCTCCCCGAGGGAATCCCGCCTACTTTAGGTTTATCCTTGTTTTAGTTGTAGTTATAATAGTTAATAAATGAATACACACACATACAGTGGGGAGTAAAAGTGATTCCATGATCAATATTTTCATGTTTGACTGCGCATAAAAAATAAACGAATGAAGTAAATGACGTAAACTTTTTTTTTCTCGAATATACAGTTTATTAGTAACAACAATGAGTAAATAACAAAATACATAGTATCGGAGACAATGGCATAGTGATAAATCAAAAACAAAAATAAACGACATGTAATCAGTTTTGCACCATCCGTAAAAAAATACAACAAAAATCCTTATTAATATTTAGTCCATAGACCCTTATTTTCTATTACACTTTTTATGCTTTCTGGCATGCTCGCAACCAACTTTTCAATAATTCCTTTTGGAATATTATTCCACTTCAGTTCCACACGCCCCCAAAGATCGTTTAGCTTGGATGGGGCTGATGGATACTGCCAGAGCTGTCGCTTCACAATCGACCAATATCAATTGGATTGAGGTCGGGACTTTGCGCTGGCCACTCCATCACCTTAAAATTTTGGTTTCCCAGCCATTCTTTAACAATTTTCGCAGTGTGCTTGGGATCCCCATCTTGCTGAAAAGTGATTTCATGCTCTGGATAGGCACACTGGTGAAGAAAATTGGGAAGCTGGGTTTGCAAAATGCTTAAATAATCTTCCTTTTGCATAATCCCGTCAATTTTGTACAACGGTCCAACGTTCCAAAACGCGAAGCACCCCCAAGCCATAATGTTGCCTCCTCCATGTTTAACTGTTTGCTTCACGTGATGCCTTTGAAGCTTGTCACCGGGTCTACGCCAACGGTTAAACTTCGATTCGTCCGACCAGATAACACGTTTCCAGTTTTCAACTGTCCAGTTTCTGTGTGCCTTTGCGAATTTTAGTCGTGCCCTAACATTTTTGTCGGATAAAGCTGGTTTGTTTTTCTTCACAGCTGCGACGTAGCCAATCCTACCCAGCGCTCTTCTAGCTGTCCATCGACTTACTCCTTTATTAATTTCCTTTGAAGCCTCTGCTGGCGTTAAAAGCTTGTCTTTCCTCATTTTTGACATCATAAGTCGAGCGTCAGAGTTTGTTAGTAGGCGGCGGCGACCATTCAACATGTTTTCACCACAAACATTTCGTCTTTTCTGCACCTTGACTACCACTGATTGACTAACTTGCAGTTTCTCAGCAATAGTGCGTGTCGAACAGCCACTCTTAGGCAGGGAAACAATACTAGTTAGACACTAATTTCCAAATTCAATAAATTGACTACAAACTTGTGGAAAAGAGTGTTTATGACAACGAATAATAAATATAGAATACATATAACGGTAAATTTGCAGGTCAATTGCTGATAAGAGTGTAAGAACAGCAAAAATTTGTGCGAATAACGGATGGGGCAAAACTGATTACATGTCGTTTATTTTTGTTTTTGATTTATCACTATGCCATTGTCTCCGATACTATGTATTTTGTTATTTACTCATTGTTGTTACCAATAAACTGTATATTCATGAAAAAAAAACTTGGAAAGCTACAGTCGGATGCAACCGACAGTAGGAGACCCTGTACTTTCCTTTGCAGCAGCTAAGGCTAACAATGCACACACACACACCACACACACACACACACACACACACACACACACACACGCACATCGACGCCATTGGCAAAGTGATTGACCTTGATGCAAAGGCCATTGAAGGCTCCCGGTGGAAAGGAGGAACAAAGGAGTATTGCCTAATTACTACCTTGGACATTAAGAACGCCTTCAACACGGCGGATTGGGCTTCTATCATTCACGCGCTAAGAATGTTCAACGTTCCCCCCTATCTGCTTGCCATGGTGCGCAGCTACTTTGATTCGTGTGAGTTGCAGTATGCAACTTTACTGATGAATATGCCTCATAGTCTGCATATTTCATCATCACCATCTGTGCATAATACAACAACACACACATGCACACATGCACATGCATATCCATATTGTGTGTATTCTTGCTCTTTACCATTTTGAGAGTCTCTCCTCCTTTTTCTTCTCCATATTCTTGATAACTATTGACAATGATCTCAACTGACACACCAACCAACCAATACATACATACATACTAACATACATACATACTACATACGCGACTTGGCGCCAAAACGCTAAAAAATAAGCGCGCATAGACACACACACACACACATACTGTGCACGGTGTGCAATGCAAAGAGCAAAGAATGAAAACTCAACACACCTCTTGTGTGTGCTAAGTATTTCACCATATTTGCTCTTTAGCATTGCATGCCAGCCAGCTCAGTACAGTACAGTCGAGTGTTGTCTCTTGTGCGAGTCGGATGTGTATAACGCGAACGTTAACGAAACTGAACAATAACAATAATATTAATACGGATATAGTGACTTAATAAACTAATGTATATCATTCAATTTACATTATATATACAGTGTGCCCCTGCCACATACGGCTTGAGAGTTTCTCTGACTCTGATTGTGATTCTGATTGTGATTACACTGTGCTAGCTAAGCAACAACAACTACATACAGTGACGTATAAGCAACCACAGCTACTGCTAAAACATTAGTGCCTGTCAAATACATACACATACATACATATATATAAGCAAACACAAGTGCCATTTACACATAAATTCTGCCTGCCACTGCCCCTGCTCCTGCTCCTGCCCCTGCCCCTGCCCTTGCCACTGATCTTGCTGCTACTGCTGCTGTTTGGCGGCCCATATAAATAAACGATACTTGCTTACCACCACCACAACACCACATGCTCTCTCAGCAAGAGCACAATTGACAGCCTCTTTCTTACATACATACATACACAGCATGCTCTCACCCATGCTATAATTATAATAATACCATCCCAAAAGATAATAAGCTCAGCAGCTAAAACCAGGCTGAAAGAAAAAAGTAAAACATAACAAACAACATAACAAAGGTTTGATTAGGTAACTCCGGATGAGATCGTGCCCCTCACATAGACCTAATGGTCCACTGTGATACCGATCTTGGTCTGTACTCACGCGCTAGGTCTACGTCGGTAGTATGATCACAATTTCGTGCATACACACAAATAAAAAGCTATCTATCGTTCATACACCCACTACTTGCCCAAAAGCAGGAAACACCTGCATCTCATTGTTTATACAACTTAAATTCATATAATTCTCTCTCTCTACCATTTGAGAGTCTCTTCTTATTCTTTAGTCATTACTACAGAATAATTAGAATAATTGCAATAATTGCAATAATTGCAATACCCACTCAAATCTTTTGATTATCTTTATTACTTGCATAATTATCTGCTGATCCACTATCATGCTTTCTTATAATTTACTCCACTTAGAATGGCTTCTAAAAATCTAAATACTAAAAAAAGGAGATACCAGAGAATTTATGACACCGATTCGGACACAGAAAATATTGACCCCGCTGGTGTATCAGAAAAGGCTATTGTCACCAGCTGTGTTATTCTAAAGGAACCTCTCAAAACTCAACTATCAACTCAACCATCAACTCAATCATCAAATAAACAAGACCAATTCCCACCCATTAAACCCCCCCTAGGGTTCAACTGGACTCCAGTTGTTATGCTAAGATATAAATAAACAAGAAATGATAATCAATGAAATTATAAAAGATAGGACTAATAAAATTAAAAACCTTACCATTACTAAAATACTTCCAATTTTAGTTCCACCTCCAACTCCAACTAATATTAAAATAAAAGAAATAAAGAAAGTAAAAGTAACAAAGGAAAAACTAAAACATAAAGAAATTAGCAAAATAATCAAAGACAGAATTAGTAAAGTCAAAAACCTAAGCATTATCAAAGTACCACCAATCCCATCTCCAATCCCAGCTCCAATCCCAACTTCAATCTCAACACCAAACACAAACACTGTAATAAAGAAAAAACCTAAAGAAAATAACTCAATAACTCAATGCAGACGCTGCCAACAATATGGGCACCTGCAGAAAAAGTGCACAAATCCCAGAGTATGCTTTAAATGTGCGGGCAGTCACCCGTCAAAGGAATGCCAGAAAAATAAAACCGAACCTGGCAAATGTGCCAATTGTGGAGATAGGCACATAGCCATCTTTAAAGGCTGTCCAATTAGGAAAAAATACCCAAAACAAGCTTAAATAAAGCAAAAATCAAATAAAACAAGAAATGTAAACTTAATCTCAATGACAATCTAGAAGTAAAACTTAAACCTAATGCTAACCTTAATGCTAATGTTAATCTTATAATTAGCCTTAAGTTCTAACCCTAATGTTAAACAAAATAAAGTTAAGTAATACATAAATAAAAACCATAAAATCGTTATACAGTACAAAGCCTTTTATTCATTCCAAACGCACCCCCAATTACTAGGTAATACTGGTCAGCTTACTTAGGATCATTAAAAATACCATCCCTAATGAGTTAACTATAAAAACTTCTTCTATGTCTCTAGCTCTTACAGTTTCCGAGATCTAGGTGTTCATACAGACGGACAGACAGACAGACGGACATGGCTAGGTCGACTCAGCTCGTCGTCCTGATCAAGAATATATATACTTTGTGGGGTCTGCCATCGGCCGAAATGTGTGTAACAGGCAGAAGGAGGCGTGGCAGACCCCATAAAGTATATCTATATATATAAAGTAGTTCGTTCTGACTGATCATCAACGCACAGCCCAAACGGTAAGATATAGCGACCTAATTTTTTCGCAGAATGATTGCCTATGACCCTTAGACGCACGTTAAGCGCTGATATCTGCAAACCCCCTCCCCCTTCCAACAGCGAAGAGCAACTGTAGCCACAATTTTAAAGATAAAAACTTGCGGCTTAATATATAAGTAGCTATTGGCTACCTAAGTCTATTCTGATTTCAGCTTGATTGGACAATAAACAATGGAGTTATTCGAAATTCAATTAATTAGTATGGGGAAGGGGGGAAACCAAAACAATTCTCGCATGCCAGCTGAGCTGTGTACGTGTAGCCTAGCGAATGCGGGCATGCATGTATGTGTGAGTTCTGTTAGGGCGTGTGTATACGTACATACATATACATTTGCATATGCGTTCATCGGTATATGTGTGGGTATTGCTATAGCCAATATTTTGAAATATATTAAACATTAAATATACTAAACTAATTGAACATATTATTTCTCATTTTTGTGAAATTATTTTAATATCGATATGTTTGCTATTGATATGCTGCCAAATTCGTTCAAAATTGCGCGTACTTTACATAGTTGCCACAATGCGCGGATTTGTAATAAAAGTGGTGTTTTTTGTTGTGCGATGGCACAAGCAGCAACAACAAAGGAAACTAAATTCGAAAATGTTAGGATACCGATTTATTATCTATTTTTCAGTTTACATCAACGGATTGCTCTTCTTTTTACAGATTTTAATTTTATTTCCAAAACGACCCTCAGCGGCGCGTCCGCTCAGTTCAGCTGCTATCAAATCAAAGAGAGTGTGACCAGCTTTTTATCGTGCTATGTCGATTATTCTAGTATTAATTATATCGATAACTTATTCTATTTAACTATACCTACTACCCAACACTGGTGCTCGCTAAACTGTATATGCTTACAGCTCGTCCATCCTGACCATTGATTGCCCACAATCAATAATCAAGACGGCACTCATCCAGTGGTGTTGTCCTCCTTCACAGAGTCATGCTCATCTGACCGCCGACCAACCCAATGCCTCAGCCTTTTTGCCTCAATGATGCCTTGGTAGGGCATCTGCGTAATCTGACAGTTCTCAATATCAGTGACCAGATACCGGTCGTACGGAAGCTTCTTTTTTACGATATAGGGACCACGGAAGAGCGGTAGCAACTTTTTGTTTACTCCGACTGAAGTGTCAATGTGGCGAATAACAACAAAATCTCCGACCTCGAATGTCTCCGCAGGTCGTCCATGTCGAAGGGAGTATTCCTCCGAGTATTCTTGTGACCTGGCGATAGCTTTACTTGCGTCATTGCGCACCCGATACAAGTCAGGGACATTATTAGGGAGGAATTTTTCATTTAGATGCTCAGTTAACTTATCAACCATCTTTCCTCGCTGCTCAACACCAAACAAAAGCTGGCTAGGACTATGCTTAGTAGAACTGTGGACACTGTTATTGATTGCATACTGGACGTGTGACAACATGTCAGCCCAATCAGCGTGTTCCAGGGGCTCGGTCAACTTTCCTAAGGCGGCTTTCAGGACTCGATTCACCCGCTCGACTTGTCCATTGGCTTGAGGGGAAGCAACGGCTACTTTGATATGGTGGATATTGCATTGATCCATAAAGCGTGCAAATTCGCTGGACGTGAAGGCAGTACCACGATCAGAAATCAGACGCCGAGGGCGAGCATAGTAATCAAAATATTCTCTCAAAGCCTTGCAAACTTCCTGAGTACTAGTAGTCGTTACAGCATAAAGGCGGACAAATTTCGTGAAGGCATCAATTACCACTAGTATATGCTTTTTCTTTGATCGAACAGCAGGTAGCGGCCCAAAATGGTCAATATGAATCGTATCGAAAGGTACCGTCCCCTTTGGGATACTGTACAAGTTACATTCGCTACTACGCTTAGGGGGAGCATATAACACACAGGGCAAACAATTCTTAATAAACTGACTAACCTTATTGGTCATATCTGGGAACCAGTAATTTTTCCGGATCTGTTCGCACGTCTTATCAACGGACAGGTGACCAATCTTCTCATGGAGCAACCGAATGATATTACTCTCCATTTCAACAGGGACACAAAGTTGATGCCTGTTCTTGTTATCCCGCCTAAAGATTATACCATCCACCAGGTCGTACCCTTTTACTGTTCCCTTCATTAGCTCATCTTTCAAGATACTGAGTCCTTCGTCTCGAGCCTGAGTTAGCTGAATCTGGAAATCCAGTTCTTGGATATCTACAATGGCAGCTACTATATGCCGACTGAGGGCGTCAACATGAGACATAGAAGTTCCTTTACGGTGGATTATGGTGTAATCATATCCCTGCAATTCCATTGTCCACCTAGCTACCTGCTTATTGGTACGGAAATTACTCAAGGTGTGTTTTACAGCTTCACAATCGGTGACGATCTTAAAAGGGATCCCATCTAGATAGGTACTGAAACGAGCGATGGCATACACAATTGCCATGGTTTCTAATACATAACTATGCAAATCCGCCTCGTGGTTGGTTGTAGCTCGCGAAAAATATGCAACCGGGTGAAATCTGCCATTATCTTGTCTCTGCAGCAACACGGCACCAAATCCCGCACTACTTGCGTCGGTATGCAATTCCGTTTCACGACTAGGATTATAAATAACTAACACGGGGGGGGACACTAGTAGACGTTTCAATCGATTGAACGCAGCCTCACACTGTTGATCAAAATGGAACTCAATATTCTTTTGCAGCAACCGCTGCATTGGCTTAGCTATAGCGGAATAGGAGGGAACAAACCGTCGGAAATAAGAGAATAATCCCAAACAGGCTCTTACTTCATGCTCGTTAGTGGGCATCGGATATTTTTCTATTGCCAGAGTGTGGGCTTTACTGGGCTGAATGCCAGCTTCGGTTACTTTATAACCTAGAAACTCTTCTTCCGGCCACGCTATGAAGCACTTTTTCTGTTTAACTTTCAACCCCTTTTCCGACATACGGCGCAATACTCGAGCAATCAGATTTTTATGGGACTCATAATCATAACTTGCCAGAATAATGTCATCAATATAAATAACAATTTCATTTGCGTCGAGCATATCACGGAAAGCATCGGTAATAAATCGCATGAAATTTGCAGGGGCATTCTTCAGTCCAAACGGCATTTTAACATATTCATAATGACCATCCGGTGTCACAAAGGCGGTATACTTGATGGAATCAGGTTGCATTGCCACCTGATGAAAACCCTGGTCCAAGTCAAAAACAGAAAAATACTTTTTACCGTCTAGGTACTCCATGCAGTTGTCGATCAGTGGTAACGGAAAATTGTCCCTATACGTCAGACTATTAAGAGGGCGATAATCAACACACATTCGCTTGGATCCATCCTTTTTCTTTACTAGGACGATCGCACATGCATACGGTGATCGGCTTGGCCGGACAATTCCGTCTTCTATCAATTCTTTCACCTTCTGGCGCACAAAGACACGATCTACAAATGATAAAGGTCGAGGTGAGCAATATACTGGGGTTTCGCTACTTAGTTGAATCTTCATTTCGTAATCATGAGGTCTACACTTCAGGTCAACTGGTTGCAAATAATGGTCGTCCACAATACTCATCAATTCATCAAACTGACATAGGGGAAGCTTTGGATTTATCTTAAATCCCTTATCTTTTCCTGACAGATCGTCGCATTCAATGGCGAGCACACACCGATTGAAAGACCGGAATACTCGCAGTTTATCATGGTCGCTTTCAGAATCAAGGGTATTTTCACCTACAGAAACACTTTCCATACTAGAGATACTTCCAGAAGCAAAGGCACTTTCATTGACACTCAAGTCATCTTGGTCACTTGGTTGAGAACTATCATCATCATAGGCAATTTTGGCATTGGAATGGATATCGGCCACATAGACATTAGACTCGCCTTCAGGCACCCGCACACAAGGAATGTTCTTCTCATACACAATTTTAAATTTCTGGCAGGAATCATTGTTGGCATTTTTCATCGGCAATTTTTCTTTTAATTGTATTAACTTTATTTCAAATAGGTTCATGAAGTCACGACCCAGAATTAGGGGCAGCGTCATACAACTTTCAGGAATTATGTACAGAACAATCGTCTCGATACAATTTTTAAATTTTACTAAACAGCTTAACTGGCCATAGACTGGAATGTTTTTACCACCGATTCCGTAGTACTGCGTCTGTACCGGAACCTTGGCACAATAAACTTTAGGCACCACCGCACTACTAATCCAACTCCGACTGCTGCCAGTATCAAAAAGAGAATTACATTCCTTGAACTTGGTATACCTTTTAGGTTGTAAAGGAAAAGCAACACTCACCATATTCATTGCGCTCAGAGTCTCAGTCACTCCAGCCACCAGATCCTCCCCAGTCGTCTTCCGTTGGTTTGCATTCATCTCAGGGGTAGCGCCCACTTGGCGCCGGACTCGCTCTGGGCAGTCAGCCCAGCGATGCGTAGTGGCCTGACACTGGAAACACGCTCCTGGCTGGCGAGCAGGTTGCGGGCAGGCACTTCGGTAATGTCCAAATTGGCGACAGTTGAAGCAACGAACGCTCCTCTCATCCACGGCAGGCGGACCCATAGCCACTGCCTCTGGCTTGGTGGCCACTGACCGATTGGAACTTGCTCGCGTGCTCATGGCTCCAGTTATGGCTCTCACTCGCTCATACTTATCCAACAGTTGCTTCAATTCCGCCACAGTGTTGGCGGCATATAGCATTACAGCAGCAGACGACAGATCTCGCAATCCACGGATGAAAGCATGGACAATCTCTATCTCGTCAATGTCGGCCTGGTTGCCGATTATCTGAAGCTCCATCAAATAATGTTTCAGCGACTCATCGCCCTTCCGTATGCGCTTGTTGAGCTGGCTATAGACCTCGTGTCTGGTATAAAATTTGCCAAACTCACTTTGCATTGCCATGCACAGCTCCTCGAACTGGCTAACATCTGTCAGCTGCAGCCACAGCTTGGCCGTTCCACTCATTTTCTGTCGAAGCAGCAGATACTTGACATCATCTGGACACTGGTGAGCATCAAGTAGCGAATTGAAATCACGTACATACTTATTCACTTCATAAGTATTGTCACGGTGAAAATCGGGAATGGCGTCCACGATTTTGGAGAAGTCTACCGTACTGTGTAGTCTCTCCGACGAACGGGCAGTTCCTCCACTACGCAGTTCTGCCACCTCACGACGAAGCAACAGGATTTCACGCTGCAGTTGCAGATGCTCAACTTGTCGTCTCATGTCGGCCGTGCTTGGGGCACTCATAGCGGCGTCAGCTGCTGCAGTCGCATTCAAATGCGCTCCATCGACATCGGTCATATCCTGTTGGGCATCAATAGCGGCACCATCTGCTAACGGCACAACGACAGTCGCCTCCTGGCCGGACGGCGGCGTATCCAATAAAAGAACTTCAGTGGGAGCGGTTAGCCCCAAATCCACGGTGTCAGCCGTTGTCTCCAACAACACACGCAAGCTTGCCACAGTGGCCCCGACAGGGACATCCACGTTGCGGGCTCGCAACTCTCTTAAAATCTCTTGCTTATTCATTTTTGCAAAATACTGTGGTGATCCCACTTCTGAATTGTTAGGATACCGATTTATTATCTATTTTTCAGTTTACATCAACGGATTGCTCTTCTTTTTACAGATTTTAATTTTATTTCCAAAACGACCCTCAGCGGCGCGTCCGCTCAGTTCAGCTGCTATCAAATCAAAGAGAGTGTGACCAGCTTTTTTATCGTGCTATGTCGATTATTCTAGTATTAATTATATCGATAACTTATTCTATTTAACTATACCTACTACCCAACACTGGTGCTCGCTAAACTGTATATGCTTACAAAAAACACTTCTACAACCCCGGTAGCCAAAATAAGTACCAGTTGTGTTTTTTTTCGAATTGTAGTACAACTTTTTCTCTTTGTTTTTGCTTAAATATGTTGGTGTTTTTATTAGTTTTTGGTGTACGTTTGACATTTATTTTTTTATATTTCAATTCTATATTTTAAATATTTATTGTTTTGAGAATTTGTATTTTTATTCAATTTAAGAATATATAAGATTGTTTTCTTTTTTTCAAATTTGGCGCCTCGATTTTATTGAAAGCAACCGTGCATTTTTTTTTTTAATTTGGCGCTTTGATTTTATACTAAGCAACCGTGCGTTGGCGAAGAGAGAAACAGAGACAGAAATATGATCGAATATAACGGTACAAACAAAATTTGTACGTTAGCCAAAAGAAAGAAAAAGAGAGAGAAATATTGATCATATATAACTGTTCACATAAGTTAGTATGTGTGTGAACGTATATCACACACATAAGAACTGGCGTCGAAAAACGTCATTTACTGTGACGATGTGTGAGGAGCAGGAAGAAAAGGAGCCACAGCAGCTACAGCAGTCACATCAGCTACCACTGCTGCAGGCACAGCAGCAGCCACTACAGGCACAGCACCAGCCACTACAAGCACAGCAGCAGCCATTGCACCCTCCACAGGAGCCACTACAGGCACAGCAGCAGCCATTGCAGCCTCCACAGGAGCCACTGCCGCCAATGCCGGTGCAGCAGCCACAGCAGCTGCAGCTGCAGGCACAGAAGCAGCCACTGCAGGCACAGCAGCAGCTACTACAGGCACAGCAGCAGCCACTACAGGCACAGCAGCAGCCACTGCAGGCACAGCAGCAGCTACAGCTGCAGGCACAGCAGCAGCTACAGCAGCAGCTACAGCTGCAGGCACAGCAGCAGCCACTGCAGGCACAGCAGCAGCCACTGCAGGCACAGCAGCAGCTACAGCTGCAGGCACAGCAACAGCCACTACAGGCACAGCAGCAGCCACTGCAGCCTCCACAGGAGCCACTGCTGCCATGGCCGGTGCAGCAGCCATGGGCGGTACAGCAGCTACAGCTGCCACAGCAGGCACAGCAGCCACTGCAGCCATGGCCACCATGGCCGGTACAGCTGCCATGGCCGGTGCAGCAGCCACTGCAGCCACAGCCGCCATGGCCGGTGCAGCTGCCACTGCAGCCACAGCCGCCATGGCCGGTGCAGCTGCCACTGCAGCCACAGATGCCACTGCAGCCACAGCTACCACTGCAGCCACAGGAGCCACTGCAGCCAAAGGAGCCTCAGCCGCCATGGCCGGTGGAGCAGCCACAGCTGCCACTGCAGCGCACAGCAGCCACTGCAGCCATGGCCGGTGCAGCAGCCACAGCTGCCACTGCAGCGACAGCCGCCACAGCAGCGACAGCAGCGAAAACAGCCACAGCAGCCACTGCAGCCACAGCTGCCACTGCAGCCACAGGAGCCACTGCCGCCATGGCCGCGTGCAGCAGCCACAGCAGCTACAGCTGCAGGCACAGCAGCAGCCACTACAGGCACAGCAGCAGCTACTGCAGGCACAGCAGCAGCTACTGCAGGCACACCAGCAGCCACTGCGGCCCCAGCGCCGCGTCCCCGCAGCACGCGGCACACCAGCAGCTACTGCAGGCACAGCAGCAGCCACTACAGGCACAGCAGCAGCTACTGCAGGCACAGCAGCAGCCACTGCAGACACAGCAGCCACTGCAGCTCCAGCAGCCATTGCAGCCACAGCCGCCACTGCAGCCACAGCCGCCACTGCAGCCACAGCCGCCACAGCAGCTACAGCACCGACAGCAGCGACAGCTGCCACTGCAGCCATTGCAGCCCCTGCAGCTACGCAAGAGAAAGCTATCAGAACAACAAAAGGAGCAACAATTTTTTAAAATCATCAACGCTCAAAACAAAAAAATCTCCAAAATGCAGAGCAACATAGCAAAAATGCAATTGGAGATTAAAAATTTGTATAGTTTAAAACAATAAAAATTATGAACTAAAAATAATTTAGTTTTATTTCAAGTTATATTTCGTTTACAGCCTCATATGTATATGCTGTAGATATGTAAGTACTGCTTTACATATGTAAGTACTGCTGTACATATGTATGTACTGGCGAATAGGCGCGTCCACACATGCCGTAATTTCCAGCTCCATACGATCCGCCTATGATTACCGTAAACTTGGGTACATTGGCACAGGCAACAGCAGTGACCATTTTGGCACCATTCTTGGCAATACCATTCGCCTCAGCATCGTGACCCACCATAAAACCTGGAAGATAAAGTCATTAGATACTGTCTGGGCTGCCGAATGTGTCTACTCACCAGTTATATTCTGTAGAAAAACGAGCGGAATTTTACGCTGTGCACAGAGTTGGATAAAGTGCGAACCCTTAAGTGCGCTCTCTGAGAAGAGTACACCATTATTGCCTACAATGCCCACTGTCTGCCCATATAGCTTGGCAAAGCCACACACCAAAGTCTCGCCGTAGAGTTTCTTGAACTCTGTGAATCGGCTGCCATCTACAAGGCGAGCAATAACCTCGCGCACATCGAAGCTCTTGGTCAGATTGGGACCCACAATGCCGTATTGTAATATGCTCATATGTTGCACACATAGCGAGTACACACTATACATGCTCATATAGCGACCGCACACTGTGCTGAACACTCAGAGAGCAGCAACATATTATTGCAATAAAAATAAACAAACAAACCAACTCAAGTGAGCGTGAAATATGATCGCCCACTTATGAGTTGGGCTAAGTCAGCGTTCTCACGCTGACCGCTAATGCCAAACATAAGTGCATAACACTCTCTCTACCTACTTACATAAACTAAGCGTGCATGCACATGTGACACATGCTCACTCTCTTAACAATACCACTTAAGCATATATG
>JAWNNL010001036.1:0-21069 GCA_035045005.1 Liodrosophila aerea
CAAAAAAAGTGAACAATATAAACCAATGAAAGAGAAATGCATGCAGTTAATTAATAATAAACATATAGTCAAAAGACAATTAAAAAGACAACATGTCACATAACAATAATAATGTGAAACATTTATAAACCATTATAATTAACCACGCTGCTATAGCTTAACATTATGTTAGACGTAATTTCAATTAAGTCCTAACTTGTTAATAATAATAATAATAATAATAAATAATTAACCACAAAGTGCTGTGCATATCATATGTTCTTTTTTTTGTTTTTGTACGGCTATTCCGCCGGTAAGCCGCCCATGCGCATGCCGGCTCTCGCGCTTTTTCTTTCTTTGCCAGCTCCAGCGTCCGTACATGGAAAGATCTTTCCTCGTGGGATTCGCAAAACGCAAACTGTGAGTAATAATTTTTTCTATCATATGTTTCCTCTCTCAGTGTGCAGTACACATGCAAAGAATAAAGAAGAAAGAGAGAAAAAGTAGGTCACTGTGCCAAATCAGCCAACAGCTGTTTTCTATCTTATTTGGCTTAACGCAAGCGCAGCTGACTGGCATATTTATGTTGTGCTATTTTGCAAATTTTTGTTTTTGTTTTTAAATAAATATAGAAATAACGTAAAAGAAATAAATCCATAAAAAAAAAATATATAAGTAACAAAGCAAAAAAAAAAAAGGAAGAAAATATTAAATATACCATGCACTAATAATAATTTAAAAAAATCATTAAATTTACCTAACCCCTGCCTGCATTTTTTAATTAATTAATTTTTATTATGATATCGCTTATTTATTACTTATATTATTATTACCTAATTATTACCATTTAATCCTATTGCTTACAGCTACCCGTACACTTTTGCTCAAGTAGTCAGTTAGGTTAATTTTTTTATTAAATATAATATGTGTTAGCCCTTAGAGATATATAAAATCTACAAGAAAATTAAAGAATATAATGTTATATGTCCCCTATTTTTATATAATATAATAGATCTAATAAAAATATGAACTTTATAATGACGTGCTAATTTTCGCAATTTAATGGAGTCATGTTACCTGTTAGCGGCAACCCAGTAGACTAGCGGCAGTTTGCAATAGGGATCACCGGTCTTAGCCAGACCAGCGGCCAAAGGTGATCAAGGAAGGGTGGGCAATGGCCGGAGCTACTCCACCTGCTCGGCCAACAACAGCAAGGTTGCAACTTCAGCAGCCACTGCCAACTGCCAGTCATACACATAAGCAGTTTTAGTCATGCTTAACCCCTCCTCGTTTTCTTTATCTATTTTTTTTTTTTATTTATTTGATCGTTTAGCCATCTGTGTCTCTCCTAGTCTCTACTACTATCACTATTTGTTTATTTTTTTCTTCTTTATCAACCGAAAAAACCCCTTCCTTTCAGCACGCGAAATTAATAAGACATTCTCAAGCTGAGAGCATAATAGCGTTGCAGCGATTTTTACAACCCCTCTCATTGCCGACACAACTCTAGCCGGAAACCGCGCGTGCTATTGCTCAGCCGCTATGCCCCACATCTGCTCTCGCAACCTCTTACGTTGCATGCTACAATACTTTTGTGGCAACGAATAGGTATGACAGCATTCATTGTGTCTTCGTAACCTATATATGTAACACTAGGGGGCTTCGCCCCCTGCGTTCTCGCTTCGCGAGAACGCCAACCCCCAATGAAAAGGCCCGTGGTTGTGTCCTCGCTTCGCTCGGCCACCTTCACGACGCCATTAAACAGGGGGCAGAGTTCCCTAACGCCTCCTTCCCCACGCCTCCTTCCCCACGCCTCCTTCTGCCTGTTACATATATATTTCTGAATTGCACAAACTTAATAGACCCTTTTGTACTTTTTTAAAGTACAGAGCCTAAAAAGAATTGAGTCTCTAGTTCTTATAGTTTCCGAGATCTCGGTGTTCAAGTCTCAGACAGACAGTCGGACATGGCTATATCGACTCAGTTCGTCGTCCTGATCAAGAATATATATACTTTGTGGGTTCTCCCACGCCTCCTTCTGCCTGTTACATATATATTTCTGAATTGCACAAACTTAATAGACCCTTTTGTACTTTTTTAAAGTACAGAGCCTAAAAAGAATTGAGTCTCTAGTTCTTATAGTTTCCGAGATCTCGGTGTTCAAGTCTCAGACAGACAGCCGGACATGGCTATATCGACTCAGTTCGTCGTCCTGATCAAGAATATATATACTTTGTGGGTTCTCCCACGCCTCCTTCTGCCTGTTACATATATATTTCTGAATTGCACAAACTTAATAGACCCTTTTGTACTTTTTTAAAGTACAGAGCCTAAAAAGAATTGAGTCTCTAGTTCTTATAGTTTCCGAGATCTCGGTGTTCAAGTCTCAGACAGACAGTCGGACATGGCTATATCGACTCAGTTCGTCGTCCTGATCAAGAATATATATACTTTGTGGGTTCTGCCACGCCTCCTTCAGCCTGTTACATATATATTTCTGAATTGCACAAACTTAATAGACCCTTTTGTACTTTTTTAAAGTACAGAGCCTAAAAAGAATTGAGTCTCTAGTTCTTATAGTTTCCGAGATCTCGGTGTTCAAGTCTCAGACAGACAGACGGACATGGCTATATCGACTCAGCTCAAGAATATATATACTTTGTAGGTTCTGCCACGCCTCCTTCTGCCTGTTACATATATATTTCTGAATTGCACAAACTTAATAGACCCTTTTGTACTTTTTTAAAGTACAGAGCCTAAAAAGAATTGAGTCTCTAGTTCTTATAGTTTCCGAGATCTCGGTGTTCAAGTCTCAGACAGACAGTCGGACATGGCTATATCGACTCAGTTCGTCGTCCTGACCAAGAATATATATACTTTGTGGGTTCTGCCACGCCTCCTTCTGCCTGTTACATATATATTTCTGAATTGCACAAACTTAATAGACCCTTTTGTACTTTTTTAAAATACATAGTCTAAAAACAATGGCAAGAAAAAAACTATATTGTATATGTTCTTTGAATAAATATATATAATATAACACCGATATGCAATAAATATTAAGATATAGTTGTTTTATAGAAATTATTATTTAAATTTTCGCCAGTGTCTGCAGAGGATGCAGGGGTAATAGCTGTACAGTTTTCACTATACATATGTACATATGTATGCATGTATGTGCACATGTTTAAATGTATGTACATAAATATGTTTCAATATATGTATGTACATATCTATGCTTGTACATATGTTTAAATGTGTGTATGTGCGCATGAATGTACATACATGTATGAATGAATGTATGATGTATGTACATAAATATGTATGTACTGAAGTATATACATGCATACATACATATGTACATCAATACATACATACTTATGTACATCAGTACATACATATATACATGCATACATACATATGTACATCAGTACATACATATGTACCCACATACAAACATACATTCGTATATACATATGTTTATTTGTATATATGTATATATGTATGTAGATATGTAGATATGTCCTGATGTACATTTGTATGCATATATGTAAAAATGATTATGTATGTATTAAATATATGTATGTATGTATCTATTCATGTACATATGTTTAAATGTATGTATGTACGCATGAATGTATGTACATGTATGCATACATGTATTAATGAATGTATGAATGAATGTATAATGTATGTACGTAAATATGTATGTACTAATGTATGCATGTACATTTAAACATGTGCATATATACATGTACACACATGCAAACATACATTCGTACATATATTTGTTTAAATGTATGTACATTCGAATGTATGGTTATATGTATATATGTATGTATGTACTGATGTACATATGTATGTATGTGCTATTTTAAACGAATATGGCAGCATATCGATGCTCAAACGTATATTACACGTATACACAGTTCAGCTGGCATGCGAGAATTGTTTTGGTTTCCCCCCTTCCCCATACTAATTAATTGAATTTCGAATAACTCCATCGTTTATTGTCCAATCAAGCTGAAATTTTCAGAATATACTTAGGAAGCCAATAGCTACTTATATATTAAGCCCCAAGTTTTTATCTTTAAAATTGTGGCTACGGTTGCTCTTCTAAGTTAGAAGGGGGAGGGGGTTAGCAGATGTCAGCTCTTAACGTGCACCTAAGGGTCATATTCTACCATTCTGCGAAAAAATTAGGTCGCTATATCTTACCGTTTGGGCTGTGCGTTGATGATCAGTCAGTCACTCAGTCAGTCAGTCAGTCAGAACGAACTACTTTATATATATAGATTGAAATATATTATTATTAGAATATAAATAAGTTTGACACAATTTAAAAACAAACCTTATGCTCAATATTGCATTCAAGCTTTTTAATGCCATTTTATTGCGCAATTTTGACTTCACTATGTTCATTTGGCTGAACACTCGTTCCACCTCTGCATTGGACCATGGCAGGGAAAACAACTGGATGGCAAATAATGCAAGCGCCTTAAAGGGGTTGTTGTTTCCTGCGTCTCTATACGCTAGCACCTCTGCCCAAAATTGCATCGAATCTTCTGTTTTTTCCCATTTTATCAGGTGAATTTTGTCCAATTGTGATTTTAATTCAATTTATGTCGTATACCTTAGCTGCTACTGAGCATTTACAATAGCAACAAAATGCCTTGGCTGGATCAGCTGGCATTTTCCGGAGCTAGTCCTTAAACTCACTGTTTTCCAACCAAGTATCGCGAAATAATTGTTTGTAAATGGCTTTCGGCATTTTGGCACGTACGCTTCGATTCACTTTTATTTCACAATTAATTATTAGAGATCACATAACATAATGCGATAACATATCGCACCATCCAAAAAATCTATCGATCAGAAAGCACGATCATATGAATAAAGTTTACGTAACAATCGGCAAAAAAGAACCAGCAAAACATTGAACACCAAAAATAAAATTTTTCGTTGGTCACAAATACATTAAAAAAATATGCTAAATTATTTTTAAAAATAGGCTAGATTTATGGCTATAGGCTATTTACAAATTTTGTAGGCTAGATCATTTAAAAATAGGCTAGATCTAGCTAGGCTAAACTGGCAACACTGCTCCCACCTCTCCCCCAAAAACCGGAAAAAACTACCACGCCCACAATTTTAAAGATTTTAAAAATTTTAATCTAATCACAATTTTAAAACTTGTATTTTGGCATACGATAATCTTATGATAATCTTTATCTGTGCTGTGAATTGTGGATCAATCGGATAATAAACACCGGAGATCATAGACAAATAAATAATAAGACGCGAAATCAGGACGCCATTTTGAAAATGGCGTAGACATCATCAACCTAAGTGGGCCCCTAACAGAAGCAAGCATAACACTATGTTAGGTGAATGTTAACTTTATGTTAACTAACAGTTTGTTTTGATTTTTGTTCCGCTTGGTTACACTCTTCGCACCCAGCGACGGCCGAATGGGATTGTGTGGCGTTTGGGCGATAATTGCGGCGTTGCAACTTTTCTGTTTCGCTACTGTTGTCACAAATTGGAATTTTCGTTTGATTTTAGACTTTTTGAGTTGCATGCTGAATGATACCCATTGCTGGGCGGGTGGTATTGACTATTAATATTTAATCACAAAAATGTACAAAAATTATAATAAATGCGTGAAATATTTGTTTTTATTTTCTTTTACATTTTACTTAATAAATAAAAAAAAAATTTAATAATTTTTAAAAATTACTGTAATAAAAAAGTGTAACAAATTATTTGGTATTATTATTTTACATTAAATATGTTGTTGATTTTATTTTTATTAAAAATGTTTTATTTCAATTAATATTATAAAAAGGGTATTTTAAACCAAGACACATGTCGACAATGGCAGGTAGCCGCAAAACTCGCAATGTACACGCACACATACATACATATTTGAAGCAAAAATCGTTGTGCTTTTATGTGTGTGCCTTGCATTTATGCAAATACAAGCGAACCGAATATTCGAGTGTCTAAATTGTGCGTTAAAAAACAGATTTTTTTAAATCTAAACAATATACAAAATATTATTCTTTGTTATTTTAACAAAAAATATAAGAAAAACAAATTATTTACAATGGAAAAAGTGAAATTAGTGGAAGCATACAAGTGCGTGGTGCACGGCTGTGTTGGCGGCAAGAAACTCTTTCGGATACCTAAGTTATATAAGCTAGAATGGTGCGAAAATTTAAATATAAACATAGACAATATAAATACTAAAACTAGGGTTTGCGACTTGCACCTGTTAGCTAAAAAGAAATTCGATTGCAACAGATGCGATAATTTATTAACTCAAGTGGAATCGATAATAAGCCATAATAGTGAGGAATTAATATATGCAAAAAATTTTTCCAAGGATATGTTGTGCCTGAGAAACCCTACAGATAAATTCTTTGAAATAGCAAATATTCATTATGCCACTTTTGCTAAAATTTTTGACAATTTGGCACACAAAAATGAAATTTGCAAGTTTATAATTCAAGAATGCATAAAGGAAACGAACATAAAGTACCCTGAATGGTTTGATGCCGACCACATTTGCTATGAGCACCGAATGGAAATTTTAAAAAATTTAATTGTAATATTAATTAGGAAAAAAGCGCGATGGCTGTTCCAGGAGAAGAGGACTAAGAAAATGGACAAGCACGAACCTACCGCAAAAAAAATTAAAATTATAAATCACTAATTGCTATTATAACATCATTGGTGGATTAGGCCTCTTGGGGATACCACTTTAAAAAAAAACGCGCCAAATAACTCTACCCCTGTGGTGGTGCGGAAATGAGTTATTATTTACATTTCGTTTTATTCTTTATTTTATAAGTTTATATAAACTCACAATAAAATTTCATTAATTTTGAATATAATATGTCCATATTAATTCTTAATAAATAGGAAATAGTTAAATTACGATAAAATAACTGAAGCTATCAAAAACAGGTGCATCATCGTAAAGGCAGGCGAGAAAAGTAAAAGCAACAACAAAAACAAACAATGTGGAATGGCACGCGAAATGAAATAAGCCGAAATAACAACATATGAAGAATCAAGACTATGAAAACTGGCAATTATGCAGAACACACATTGTGTTGTTGTGTCTCCATTCGTATGCCTTCCATTTGTATGCCTTCCATTCGTATGCCTGCTAAAAACTGGATAGAACCGGTTTGATGTTTGGCGCGTTGTTCAAATTTAACAGAAACTGTTAAAAACACTCAGGGGCCCACTTAGGTTGATAAACTTTTGCACGACACCTAGCGGCCGAGTTTGTCATTTCCTCTCTTGTTTCTTTATTTCTCTATGACCGGAGATATTCAAGATTAAATTCTCTGTACTAGCTAAGGGGGGAGCAGCGCGAGCGTATGTGTGGTTGCGTACGACTTTATGATATGTGTGCGTGTTCGTTAGCGTGTGTGTGTGTGCGCGAAGAAAAGTACAGGGTTTCCTACTGTCGGTTGAATCCGACTGTAGTTTTCCGAGTTTTTTTCGTTTGATTTAATGCACGACCTATATGAAGGCGTTTGTGTTTATGATGTTTGTAATGTTTTAGTTTCTTTAATTTTTTTTTTTAGACACTACTTTAACCCTGCACCGTCATCCTTCGTCAAAATGACTACGCGCGATTTTATTTTCAATTTAAAACCGGTTTTTCATTTTCACCGGTTTCATTTTTCGTATGGTACATGCCAGTTGCAAGCTGTTGGTGGACGCAGCTGGGCTAAACACTGAGCACCTCGTAAGTATTTTTGTTTTTAATTTGAATTTTTTAGCGTAGTCAAAATGACGAAGGATGACGTTTGTGTAACTTTCAGGTATTTGGGTATAGTCTGATCATATGAATAATTGAGCATTAATTCAGCTAAATGGCTAATCCACGATCATTGACGGATAGGGAAATTGAGCAATTTCTTTCTTGGAGTGACAACAACGATGAATTTGAAAACGATTCCAGTGAATCAAGTTGTGACACAGAAGTGGAGCAAGATGAAGCTATTGCGAATATCAGTTCGTCTGACGATGCTAATGATGTAGATGAAGATGACATTCCTTTAAATGTTTTAAGAGCGAAGTCCAACATTATTACGTGCGATAAAACAATACTACGTGGGAAAAATGGTCACAAGTGGTCATCAGTAAAAGGTGTGTCGCACCGTCATTATGGACTAAATATCGTACATTCTAGTCGAGGACCAACTCGTGAATGTAAAAACATAGTTGAGCCTGTCGAATGTTTCAAACAATTCGTAACAGCCGCAATCGTTGACGAAATCGTAAAATGGACAAATGTCGAGATAACCCAACGCAAATCCATCTTACTAGCTACAACGGATCAGACACAAAGACAAAACTGTGACGCAACAGAAATTTATGCAATGATGGGTATTTTAGTGTTGACTGCTGTTAAAAAAGACCAGCATTTATCTGTGGAAGAGTTATTTGACAGGTCTTATTCTGGATCCAAGTATATAGGCGTTTTAACGAAAGCCAGATTTCAATTTCTGATGTCTTGTTTGCGGTTTGACGATAAATCTATGCGCCTCCAATTAGCGGGCGACAAATTCGCTCCCATCAGAAATGTGTGGAATATGTTTATACAGAAGTGTAGAGAAAATTACATTCCTGGTCTATACTTAACAGTGGATGAGCAGTTATTGGCATTCAGAGGCAAGTGCAGTTTTAGAATGTACATTCCAAACAAGCCAGCAAAATATGGAATTAAAATTGTAATGTTATGCGATAGTGGAACCAAATACATGGTGGACGCAATTCCATATTTGGGAAAAAACTCGAACACGACAAACATGCCACTCGGAGAGTTCTATGTAAAAGAGATTACCAAATCCGTTCATGGCTCAAATAGAAACATCACCATGGACAACTGGTTCACGTCAATACCTCTGGCAAAATCGTTAGGAAAGAGCCCGTACAATTTGACATTAGTTGGCACTCTTCGGTCAAACAAAACAGAAATTCCACCTGAACTAAAAGAAAAAAAACTCGGAAAGCTACAGTCCGACGAAAAGCTACAGTCGGACGCAACCGACAGTAGGAGACCCTGTACTTTGGTTTGCCCTGGGCGTCGATAACAGCAGCAGCATATATGAACATACTCACATACACATACACATGCATTTATACATACACACATACACTTATACATACAAATCTACTCGCAAATACGAACAATATCCAAAACTCATACAGGCATTCATACTCACAATCAAAAATCACGTATACGCCCTAGTGGCCGCATACGCTGCGGCTTCCCCCTCCCCTAACCATATGCCTAGTACTGAAAATTGTTTATTATCCGATTGGGCTGGAACTCGCACCAAACATCCAAAGCATCTAAATCTTTAATCCTACAAAAAAGGAATCCAGTGACTCTAAAACTGTATATACTAAGATCATTTTTGCAAATTTGAGGGGGAGGGGGATGACTTTTAAAACATTTGAAACAAACTTGACCTGCCTATGTAATACACGAACCTAAAAAAAAAAAATTTAGTCTCTAGCTCTTATAGTTTGCGAGATCTAGGTGTTCATACAGACAGACAGACAGACAGACAGACAGACAGACGGACAGACAGACAGGGCTATATCGACTCAGCTCGTCGTCCTGATCAAGAATATATATACTTTATGGGGTCTGCCACGCCTCTTTCTGCCTGTTACACACAAATGTCATTTGCACAAACCTAATAGACCCTTTGTACTTTTTTAAAGTACAGGGTCTAAAACGATGACTACCAAAGTTAGATATGATATCCAGAACCACCTTGCAACAAACAACTCCATTGATTCTGAAAATTTAATGCAAAAAAATTCAACTGGAAAACGTAAGATATGCGCAGTTTGTCCGTCATCCAAACGAAGAATGACAAATATTACATGTGCAAAATGCCAAAAAAGGCTGTGTGGCGAGCACAAAATTGAAGTTTGTGCCTCTTGCCTTATATAACCCATTGTAACTTTAAATTTATGTTCCTCTTTTAGTTTAAGATATATATTATAAGAATCAACTAGACCAAATGAAAAAAATGAGTCACATATTATTATTTTTAAGTCTTATAAAGAGCTCTTTGAAAATGTATGCTTATTTAAGGGACAGCTGTGAAATATAATTTTTTAAGTTGAAGTTATAAAAAAGTTACATGAATTTCTTTCCATATTGAACAAAATAAATCCAATTAACATTAATAAATTTGTTTTGGTTGTTAATTTTGCTTACGACGTATTTTAGACTCACTTCAAATAGGGCGTAGTCATATTGACGAAGGATGACGTTTATGTACTAAAAATAAGGATGACGTTCCAGGGTTAAAAAATTACAAAAGGATCTATTAAGTTTGTGCAAATGACATTTGTGTGTAACAGGCAGAAGGAGGCGTGGCAGACCCCATAAAGTATATATATTCTTGATCAGGACGACGAGCTGAGTCGATATAGCCCTGTCTGTCTGTCCGTCCGTCTGTATGAACACCTAGATCTCGGAAACTATTAGAGCTAGAGACTTCATTTTTTTTTTGTTAGGTTTGTGTATTACATAAGCAGGTCAAGTTTGTTTCAAATGTTTGAAAAGTCATCCCCCTCCCCCTCAAATTTACAAAAATGTTCTTAGTATATACATGCTTTGCATGTTTGGTGCAAGTTGCAGCCCAATCGGATAAGAAACACCGGAGATATTCGACAAACAAATTTCAGTACTATGCGTAATTTTTTATTGTGAGTATTTTCTGTATGAGTATTGCTTATTGTTTGTATTTTAGTGTATATTTGTATGAATAAGTGTATGTGTGTGTGTATAAGTGCATGTGTATGTGTATGTGAGTGTGTACATATATGCTGCTGCTATTATGGGCTCTGCGGACTATTATGGACTCCCAGGGCAAATCAAAGTACAGGGTCACCTACTGTCGGTTGCGTCCGACTGTAGCTTTGCGTCCGACTGTCGCTTTCCCTACTTTTTTTGTTTGAACTTCTTCTTTCTTTATTTAAAATCTGTCCTAAAAGTGGACAGTAATTAAATTGTGAGGGGCAAACATTGACAATGGATTTCATCAGGACGATTAATGGTTGTTGGGTGCCTAGTCCTCGTCTCGGGTTGGGAGGTCAAGTGGATGCGCGCGTTGAAGCCTTCTCCTGGTTAGACTATTGTCGAGGAGATTCATCGCCAGGTGGTTAGGGTGACTATCAAGCTTGGTGACGTGTTTAGTGCTGAATTTTGCTATCTCATTTGTGACCCAAGGAATGCCGAGCTCAGTGTGGATGGTTTTGTTATCGTGATAGGGGTGGGCAGCAGAGAGTATCCTCAGAGCTTTGTTCTGGAATCTCTGTATTATTAGGCGGTTGCTTCTGCTGGCTGTACCCCAGAGCTGGAAACCATAAGCCCATATGGGCTTTAATATGGCTTTGTAGACCAGGAGCTTGACTCGGATCTTCATTTTGGAGTGCCGTCCTATTAGCCAATACAGCTGCCTGAGCCGCACCTCCGCTTGTGTCCGTTTACGCATCAGGTGAGTCCGCCAAGTGAGGCGCCTGTCCAGAGTCACACCCAGGTATTTGGGGGTCAGCTTTTGCGGGATGGGTTCCCCACCTAGGCTGACGGGGGGGCAGCTGCCCGGTCTTAGAGCGAACGTAGTTTGGGTTGCTTTGTCTGGATTGACCGTGATGTTCCACCTGATAAGCCATGGGTCGAGTACGTCTAGCTGGCGCTGGATGAAGTCAGAGGCGCCCTGCAGCGTGTTGGCAGTGACAAGAAATGCCGTGTCGTCAGCATACGTGGCTACGAGTAGAGCTTCTTCTTGTAGTACAGGCATATCGGCTGTGTACAGTGTGTACAAGATTGGGCCGAGTACACTCCCTTGAGGGACACCTGCCTGAATGGTTTTGACTGCAGATCTATCATCTCCGCATCTAACTTGAAATCGGCGGTCATTTAGGCAGGATCTGAAAAGAGCGTAGTGGGACAGGGGAAGACAGCTCTTGATTTTATAGAGTAGCCCCGGGTGCCAGACCCTGTCAAAGGCCTGCTTGACATCCAGCATGACAGCGCAGCAGTACATCTTCTCTTCAAATGCTTCCAGAATTTTCGCAACCAGGCGGTGGCATTGCTCGGGTGTTGAGTGTAAGCGCCTGAAGCCAAACTGGTGACCAGGGATCAAACCAGCCTCGTCCAGCACCGGCAACACTCTTCGCAAAAATACTCTTTCGAGTATTTTGGAGAGTATTGCCAGAAGACTAATCGAACGATAGGAGGCGAGATTGGTTTCAGGCTTGCCGGGTTTAGGTCGTCATCCCACAATCACATCAGCTTGTTTCCATGCGGAGGGGAAGTGGCCGATCTGAAAGCATCGATTGAAAATGTTAGCCAGCAGCTGGGTGTAGGGAGAGGAAGGAGCTTGATCGCGAGGGCTTCTATGCCGTCGGCGCCTGGCGATTTGTTGTTGTTCAGTTGCTCGATTTCCAGTTCAACCTTATCAGTTGAGACTGGGTCAATCGGGGTATCGTCGGGGTATCGTCAGGATGATTCAAGAACCGCAGAGTGGCTTTAACGTCGTCTAAAGAGCACCTGTTGAAAGGGGTGAAGGCATCGTGGAAGTGGTCGGCAAATGCGTCAGCTCTATCCTGGTTGGAGCGGCACCAAGTACCGTCAGATTTCTGGACAATTTTGGCTCTTTTGGTGGGGCGCTTGATGTGGCGGGTGACTTGCCAGAGGTTATACTGCGGATCGCCTGGCTCGAGGTTTCCCAGGAAATGCTCGAGTGAGCTTGTTCTAAGGTCTTCCAGGAGCACTTTTAGCTGTTTAGCTGCTCTGTTGAAAGAGTTTTTGCAGACCAGCGCTGCCACTTCAGGGGACCATAGATGAAGTTCTCTAGCCTGGGAGTATATGCAATACTTGTGGACGCAAATTTGGCAGCATTGTGCATTTCCTGGGTTAGTCTATCTATAGCTAAGTCAATTTCCGCAGAGGTTGCAAGGGGTGGGGCTGGGTCGATATTACGACTCAACCAGCACTTGTAGTTTTCTACGTTCGTGCCTTTGTCGATCATCCTGCGACGCTTCGTCTTTCTCTGCACAGGAGTGTTTAGGAATAGCTCGATGGCGCTGTGATCGGAGAGAAGGTCAGCGTTGGGGGTGCATGAGATTGTGGAGGGGTTGATTCCCTTGGAGATGGCGAAGTCCAGTAAGTCGGGGTGCTTCTGTGGGTCAGTAGGCCAATATGATGGCTCTCCAGTTGAGTGGCAATTGAGTGCACTGCGCCCTATGCACCTGAAGAGTGCGTTGCCTTTGGGGTTGTTCACCCGTGACCCCCACCAGGAGTGTTTGGTGTTGAAGTCACCACCGACTAGGAATTTGGGTCCAAGAGAATCCAGGAATGAACCAAATTGAGACTCAATCACCTTATGTTTCGGCAGAATGTAAGCTGCAGCGATTGCAACCTCTCCGATGGAGCTGGAGATGGATATTTTTGCGCATTGTATTTAGTCCTCCTGCAGGGTGCTGAAGTCGGAGATCTTGATACCGCTCCTGATCAGGATCGCTGCTCCACCTTGGGCACTTCCGTTGGGGTGGTCGGCATGGATGAGGTCGAATCTGTGCATCCTAAGGTAGGACCTACTGGAGAAGTGGGTTTCAGAGTAGAGAAGGATGTCGATGTGTTGGGTGTGGAGGAAATGTTCCACCTCAGTCCTCCTGTTAATCAGGCCGTTAGCATTCCAGATAGCTAGGTGGAGGCCTATTTGCAGACCTTGACGAGAATAGAGGTGAACATGTCTGTCATCTGTTTGAACATGCGGTCCATCATCTTCTCCAGTAGGCCTTCCATTCTGGCCATCATGGTTGCCAACTGTGATTCCTGGGGAGCTTCGAGAGTTGCTTGTTGCTGTTGCTGGGACTGGGACTGGGGCTGGCCTGCGTTGTGGCCCTTGACCATATAGGCGTAAGAAATGCCATTAGCATGGGTGCTGTAGTTAGCCGCTGGAGCTTGGCGTTTTTCTTGGAAGAGCGAACCCGGACGCTGTGCTAGTGGGGTATATCGAGCTTTGGCCTGGTTGTAGGCTGGACAACCTCTGTACGAGGCTGGGTGAGCTCCACCGCAATGAGTGCAGGTAGCAGGCTCATCGGCCTTCTTGCGGCATTCAGTGGAGCTGTGCTCACCACCGCACTTGACGCATTTGGCCTGTAGGTTACAGTAGCGTTGGCTGTGGCCAAAACCCTGGCAGCTGAAGCATTGAGCCACGTCGTTGAATTTGTGCGGCGGCTCAATAGTTACGACTGACATGAACAGTCTCTTTATTTCGAAAGCAGTCTTGTTGTTGCTGGCCGGTTCAAGGTTGACAAAGAAGAGTGGTAGTGGCGGCTTTGATCTGTGACCGATGGCGTTGTGTGCGTCTCTGACATTGTGTCCCAGTAAGGCTAATTCCTCCTTGATTTGATCGAGTGGGGTGGAGTGGTGTAGACCCTTGACTACAATCCGGTAAGCCCTTTCATCACGGGGCTGAAAAGTGTAGAAGCGCTTGTTCTCTTGGCTGAGATGGTTCTTCAACGCCGTGTATGACTCCTTGTTGGGTAACATGACCCTGACCTTGTTGTCACTGGCCTCTTTGTATGTGAAGTCCTGATCGTTGCCAATGATGAGTTTCATACTCTTGATTAGAGCCGAAATGTTTGTCACATCAGGAACGAAGATTGGCGGTGGCTTATTCGTTTTTGGACTCTTTGCGGCTGGTGACTTGGTCTTAGCGGGCTTGTTGGGAACTGCAAGTGGTTCGTCGGCAGAAACGGTGTCGCTGCCTTCTTTGTCATTTTCGCAATCGCTGTCATCGTCTGTGGAGAGAAGGAAAAATGTATTGTTCCTGAGCCTACGAAGCTCCTCGAGCTTGGCTCTGGCTGCGGCACTAGTGCTGGGCTTGTTGTCGTTTGAGCTTGGTCTCTTGGCAGTTTTTCGTTTAATTTCGCCAAGTTCACTTGCAGAGCTGGAGTCACCTTGTTGAGCTGATGTTGCAGTGGCGTTCGCTTTTTTGCGTGGTGGAGAGTTGTGTTTTGGGCAGCGAGTGTGGCGCGGGGGGGGCCTGCCAGTCCATCTTCACAAGGGGGGATGTTAGTGAGGGGGGAGGGGTGCGCGGTGTGCGCGTAGTGTTAGACGGCAGCTGCACGTGGTGTGCTCTTGCTTGCTGTTGTTGTTGGTGCTGGAGCTCGGTTAGAAAGATAACACGCACAGGTGTGTGCTGAGGCTTGGTCACGCGACGAGAGCGGTCAATCACAGCGCGGCTTTGCTGATAAGCTTTGCGCTAAGTAGCGGTTGTTGGGTTGTTGTTGCTAGCGAATTGTCTGCGTAGGCGGCGGTTAGTAAACACGTCTGCACTCAATTAGAGTTCGATCGCAGCTGTTGGTTTCTTTAATTGACAGTAAAGTAATTTCGTTGGACATAAATATTTATTTGGTGAAATAGAAATGTCAAATGTATCTGTTGCTTTGACTATTACCTGCTTAAGATCAAATAATTTAAAAATGACTACTAGTGAATCATCTTGCTTTATTCATTTTTTGCCACTTATTATCGGAGATTTAATACCTGTCGGCAATGAAAATTGGGAAACTTTACTAATATTACTCGATATCATAAGTTTCTTATTTAAATCAGAATATTCGGAAAATGAATTAGATCAATTGCAGTCATTAATTTTTAAGCACCATTCAATGTATATTAAATTATATGATGCATTAAAACCAAAGCATCATTTTCTTGTTTATTACGCTACAGCAATAAGAAAATGTGGTCCATTGAAATACCTATGGCGTATGCGCTTTGAAGGAAAGCATAAAGATGCCAAAATGTATTTAAATAGCATAACATCTAGAAAAAAAGTTTTTAGTTAGTAATAAAGGAGGCCTAAGTCCAATATTTGTTTGTAATTCAAAAGAAAATCCAGTAACAAAAACTGAATTAAGTTGTATTCGTAACATAAGTGATATTGATTTAGAAGACTGCATAATATGTAACGATTTAATGTTTAATGGTACGCGATATAAATCAAATTATTACGTTAAAATTAACTCGCACCCATTCACGTTGTTTAAAATAATGCACATGTTAATTTCGAAACAAGAAAATGTATTTATAATTTGTAAACAAATTTGTATTAAGGGCTTTGACGACCATTTCAGGTCTGATGAAATTGGCTTATCAGTTAATGAATTTTTTTATAAAAGATATTAGTATATTTCATACACCTCCTATGCATTTATATCCAGTAATAATAATATGTTCGACTTAAACTACTTTAATTAAATAAGACAAAATGCTTTAAGCTTCTGAAGCGCTTATTAAGTATTACATACAAATTTTAATATTAAGTCACGATGTATTCGAAATGAAATGCAATAAAAACTGAATTTAATAAAAGTGCTTGTCGCACTCACAAACAACAAGAATAGAATAACACACCCAAACGCACAAATCGCTTTCCGTGTTTTTGCATTTCGCCACTCACTCAAACAGTAAGCGTAGATTCTATTTCACCAGACACTCAAAAATTTTCCGCAGATAAGTGAACTGCACAGTGCACTCAAAGCAAATGTACCAAAAGCAAAGGTAGATCAGAAAAAGCAATGCGCAATAATGCGCTGTGAGCGAAACACTCATGTTTTACAGTTATGATTTCGAGTGTCTTTAACTTGTATTTTATTTTTACGACATACTAATCCAAGATTAAAATGAATCCAAAAGGAAAACTATTAACGAATGAATTACCTTTTCCTTTATCTGTATGAACGATCTCAAATTCATATAAAATATGTAATGACTTTCTTGAAAACATTAAAATTAAACACACGCAATGAAGCAGCAAAACACGGCTTTTATTTTCATCTCACATATATGTATGTATGTATGTATATGTGCATACTCAAAAACAAATATGTATGCATGTATGAAGCTAATGCAAGAATAACAACAACACACGTGTCTCTCACATATTCCCAGTGGCGCAAATGTGCCCCACAGAATGCATTACGTGGGGCCCACTTTGGTACGAGCCTAGGTTCAAAAGTTACCCTCGACCTGCATTACTTTTACATTGCGATGGCCGTTTTTCGTACCACAGAGGCCTCTGAGTAGGCTACCAAGTGGCCAGATTAAAGGGGAAACGAGCGTCGGGTTAGAACCACGACTCCATAAGAAAATAATAAAAAAGTAATGCAGTGAGTAACAACAGAGGCCACTCGCTGCATTACAAAAGGTCTCTATGTGGCCCTGTCAAACTGGCTGCCTGCAAAAAAAGGGGAAACGAGCGTCGTGTTAGAACCACGACTCCATAAGAAAATCAGAAAAAAGTAATGCAGTGAGTGACAACACTGGCCACTAGATGCATTACAAAAGGTCTGCATGTGGGGCCCACCATTGGATTACCCCGTGTTATGCCCAGTAATGCTGATAATATTATCCTAATAAAATAAGAAAAGAAAATACATAAATGGTTTTTAATTTTTATTTTTATAATTATTATAATTATTTTATATGAATGTTAAATATACAATGTGCAATGGTTGCAATTATTAAATGAAATGAATGAAATTAAAAGCAAAGTTTATTTCTGGATTGCCACTGGAACTATCAATCACATGTGGGCCGCGTCGTCTTTTCGCTTGACGCGCTCTTTTATGTATACTAAAAAAAACAAGGAATGCGTTATATTATAATGTTAATTTATAATATAATATCAATATAAAATGATTTACTTGCTTTTAATTTCTTTACGCACTTTCAACACGCGATGTGTTCCAATTCATAATGCAATTAAAACTGACGCGAGCCAAAGGAACGACGAAACAAAAAGGCATCCAAAAAACGGAATAAAAAACGAAAATAGTCAAAATCAGAAACAACAAATAAACCCATACAAAAGACAGAGATGGCGCTATATTGCTTGCGCCGAACGCAGGCAAACGACAAAGCATAGCAAAGCTGGACACTTCCCCATGCACGAACCAACGAAGAGGCAAAAAAAACCTGCATTACTGCTGCGTTACAAAATACAAGGCCCAGTGGTGCATTACGTGTATAAGGCTCAGAGTATGTTTCGTGGGTACCCTTGATTTTCTATTGCGCCACTGGGTTATTTGCCTCAAGTTGTGCTCTCAGTTTCGCACATTTCTTTTGCTTTAGCATATTGATCGGCTTCAACTCATGTATACCAGTGCTGCCAGATTTTGAGAGATAAAATAAGCTAGATCATTAGATTCCATTTATTTGGCAGATGATTGAACTAAAGCGAGGTATTTCGTTGGAAGTTGGTAGTCATGGCAACATTTGCCATGACGTCGCAGTCCATATCTATAACATTAAAAAAAAAATACTTAGTATATTTTAAATAATTTAAAATTTCAAAAACAAACCTTATTCTTAATATTGTGTTCAAGCTTTTTAAACACATTTGGTCAATAGGTGCTATGGCTGAGTGTTCAGCAATGTACAAACAAAGTGCAACCTCCTGCTCCTCTGTTTTTGTGGGCTGTCTACCAAAATGTATTAAGTGATTTTGTGCCACGCTTGCAATGCACGCAATATGTTTTTTAGCTTGAGCATGCTGCCGTAACTCAAATAACTTGGCCCCAATCGATACCTTACAAAAGCAGCAGTACGCTTTTGTGTAGTTAGTTGGCACTTTGCGTAGCCACTGTTTAAACTCTTCGAAATTTAACCACGAATCGCGGAAATTTTGTTTATAAGACACTTTCGGCATGTTTCTAAAACGACGCAAAACAAACATGTGCAAAATTTCAGTGTAACCGAAACTTGCTAACGATTATTATTAAAATACCAACAACAAATATGACTTTTGTCCAAATTATCGATAAAAATTACCAAAAATTATAATACAATCGAAAAACAAAACATGTTTTATTATAAATTTTTTTAAGCCGAAATTAGCTACATGAAATTTGAAATAAGCCAGATTTTAAGCTATATGCATTTCAAGTATTTTTCAAGCTATTTCATTTTAAAATATGCTAAATCTAGCTTGAAATAAGCTAAAATGGCAACAATGATGTATACATGCAGAAAAGAGCACGAAATCGTTTTGCGAGTGTGCGTATGAGCATGAACGAAAATATCAGTGCAAGGCAACAAACCTTATTTAAGAGTGCCGATCACACTCTATGTGCCGTAAACGCACAAATGATTTGGGTACACTTATTGTTTGGGTGTACCCTTGCCGTTCTTCATATATGTATGCTGCTACTGTTATCGAGTCCCAAGGCAAATCGAAGTAAAGGGTCTCCTAATGTCAGTTGCGTCCGACTGTAGCTTTCCCTACTTTTTCAACTTGGAAAAACTCATCAGAGTTGTTAGGGATGTTGCGTTTCCAGAAGACACCATAGCGTTCCTATAGTATTGTAAATAATATACAGTAATTTTTAAATCGGTAGACTGAAGAAGATTTACGAATACTCCTTTTCATTCCGCATTCCATTGCAATTTTAATAAATTGTACTTTCCATATCGGCATAGAAGTCATCCAGTTGTTAAATATTGGTCAACATTGTTTGACTGTTTCTCTATTTTATTATTTATATAAATTTAATTGCAAGAAACAATTATTGTGACAACAGAAACACCAGTGAATGAGCTTTGCGTTTGGAAACACCATCATTCGACGAATGTGAATGTACTGAATGATACTGCTTGTGGAAAAAGCCTATAAAATATCTAAGCTTCTTCATAGCAAACCAGATTTTTCTGGAAATCTAACAGAACTATATAAAAATAGAATTGAAGATGTGAACACGTGGACATTTGCTGAGCGCATCGCGAATGTTTCACAACAAAACCGAACTTTAAAGTGGTCAGATCATTAAAAAATTATTTGTAATGGAATTTGAAGTTGCAGGTATTTTCTAGTAAATGAGATATGATTTGATATATTAATAATAATAATTGTTATTATTATATTATTGTGAACTAACACATGTTTTTTTTGTTTATATTGTGAACGTCTTTTTTATGTTTTGCTGAAGTTATAGTGGTTACCATAGCTGGCAAATAACTGTTAACCGATTCGTGCGGTCTCAAAATAAGTGTTCTTCACTCAGACTTTGAGCAAAAAGTCTGAGAGTAACCGATTGAATTTCTTGTATACAAATTTTGCTCGCGCTCCTCACAGTTTTTAGACCTTGTACTTTAAAAAAGTACAAAGGGTCTATTAGGTTTATGCAAGTCCGAAATGTATGTAACAGGCAGAAGGAGGCGTGGCAGACCCCACAAAGTATATATATTCTTGATCTGGACGACGAGCTGAGTCGATCTAGCCATGTCCGTCTGTCCGTCCGTCTGACCGTCTGCCTGTCTGTCTGTCTGTCTGTCTGTCCGTCTATAATAACACCTAGATCTCGTAACTGTAAGAGCTAGAGACATCATATTTGGCAGTTAGATGCCCCTATAGTGCAAGCAGATCAAGTTTGTGTTAGATTTTTGATACCTCTCCCCCCTCCCCCAAAAACCGCGAAAAACCACCACACCTGCAATTTGAAAGACACAAACTTGTGCTTTGGCATAATCTTATGATAATCTTTATCTGTGCTGTGAATTGTGAATCAGATAATAAACACCGGAGATATTCAAGATTCAATTCTCTGTACTTGGTAAGGGGGGAGCAGCGCGAGCGTATGTGTGGTTGCGTGTGACTTTGCGCTATGTGTGCATGTGTGAGTGTTTGTTAGCATGTGTGTGTGCGAAGGAAAGTACAGGGTCTCCTACTGTCGGTTAAATCCGACTGTACTATAGCTTTCCGAGTTTTTTTCTGTTATCTTTTGGTCTGCTTATTCGCGGACCGTTTGCCCACAATTGACGATTCAAAAAGTCTTTTGCGCAAGTGAAGTTTGGTTGGTTCTACGCGTCAATTGGGTGTGTGAATTTCGCTTGTAAAAAGTGATCGAATTTATTAAAAAAATGGGACTTGAATCTAATAAAAAAGTGAAAAAGTGAAATATGAAAAATTCATGTTTAAAATTTCAAAAAGTTTTATCATGAAAATCGAATGTTACAATAGTACA
>JAWNNL010001038.1:0-10609 GCA_035045005.1 Liodrosophila aerea
GCAAAAAGTCAGTTTGGAGCAGCCTGAAGCAGCATTGGCCGATGGCTTCGATTCCAGCATGGGTGCCAACTTTGATGACGTGCTGGGCATGCTTAATATGCCCATGAGTGGTAAGAAGCTAGCCAGCCACGCCAGCATCTGCAACTGCCCAGCGTCCCAGCAAGCCAAGCATTAGTTCCACCAGCAACAAGTCCTCCTCCCCTAGTACTAAGGTAGCAATTTGCGTTTCACAGAAACCAGAACTGCTCACTTCCACCGCCAAGTTGGAGCCACTGGATCCGACCATAGCGCTGGAGTTGCCCACCATATCCAACAACTTCAAACCCATGCCGCTCAATCAAACAGTCATGGATGTGGTCTTCAATCATGGTCTCAGCAGCCAGCTCAGTGCCCCTCGAGCGCCGCGCAACGTAAACGAATCCGAGGCATTGGCGGCAGGCATCTCCTCCAAGACCATGCGCACCAAGATATATTCGGGCATACGTACTGGACAGGTGTTGCAGGTGCCATCGCTTCTTGATCTGTGCACACGAGTGCTGCAAAAGAATATCGATGGTAGGATTATAAACGATCTAGGATTATTTTCAATGATTACTAATTAATTATTTCTTCTTCTAGCGTTGAAATACACAGGCGGTGTGCCCTTTGAGGTGTTGCGTCCGGTCCTGGAGCGTGCCACGCCACAGCAGCTGCTGAATGTCGAGAAATACAATCCGTACTTAATGAAAGACAACGAGCTCCTCTGGCAGCAGCATGTGAAGCGACATTGTCGCAGTCAACGTCGAGAGGAGATGGAAACGTGGCGCGAAATGTACTTGGTAATGTCAATAATACTATAATAATAATTATAATTATCTATAATATAATAATTACTATAATTAACACAATAAAACCCACCTTTTTTTCACAGCGTTGCGAGGAAGAAAAGGAACGTAAACTCCGCTCGTTGGCCGAGAGCATAAAGGCATCACAGAAAATCAGCGAGGCGCCCGTGCGTAAAACACAACTGGCCTTCGTGGACTCGATGGTGAAGCCACCTCACAATGTGCAGCGCAAGCAGGAGCAATTCGGCACCAAAGGCAAGCTGATTGCCACACCCGCGGCTCGTGTGGCTGCCCTCAATCAAGTCACGCCCAATGCAGCCAAGGTGGGCGACGCTAGACTGCGTGTGCTCAGCGGAGCACGCGACGCAGCGCAAGTTTGTAAGATCTATTGATTAGACTCTGCTTTTGATCCACTCGAATTAACAACTATTTCCATCCACAGCTGGATCTTCCAAGCGCAAGAAGAAGGCACCACTTATGGCCAAGGCGCTGCAGATGATGCGGGGACGGCGTTAGTTAGGGTACTCAATTGTTATCTGGATTCTATTGATATGCATGGGCTGCACACATACCACAATTTATACAATTTATTTATTCACGTGTCCTAATATACATACTAATATGTTTATTTATTTATTTATTTAAATTATATCAACTAAGTGCAGTTGATGAAAATTTTAAAATGTAAAAAAGTAAAAGTAAATTAAAATTAGATTATTAAATTAAAATATTAAAGTAATTTAAGTTTATACTTTGAAAAAAAAAAAAGTTTAAAGCTGAAGAAATTAAAATTAATATTCTGGGCACACAATTAAAAAAAAAAAGATTAAAAATTACTGGTCCAGCATTTGCTGCATGGATTGGGGAAAACCCAGAAAAACCCAATCAGACCACGTTAGTAGTTAGTAAGATTAGATTAGACAGCTTAATTTGTTATGTTAATAGCGGATCTCAAAATAAAGAAGAAGAAAAAAAAAGAAAAAAAGTGCGGGAAAATACAGAGAGTTATGCAATCAGGATAGTTAAGGAATAGTTGGCGAAGTTAGTTGCACTACGAAGATACTAAAGGAGTGAGGATTTAGGAAGGAAGGTTAGTTGACTAAGTAAGTTAGTTAGACCTACCAAAATAATAAGGGAGTGAGGATTTAAGAAGGGGAAGAGAGAGTTCCACTGATACAAGATGATAAAGAGTGTTATAATTATAACATAACACCCTAAAACCATTGTGCATAGCGCAATCTGTTCTACAAATAGAAAAGGACAGAGGTAAAAAATGTCTAGAAGGTCTGAGCGGGACAGAAAATTTCAGACGCTCAAGCAGGGCAGAAGAATCAACTATACCAATAATTAATTTGTGGAGAAAGGTAACTCCAAGAACGGTTCTACGAGTAGAGAGGGAGGGAAGATTAATAAGAAGCAATCTGGCCGTATATGGCGGTAAGTTAAGATTTGAATCCCACTGTAAGCCTCGAAGAGCAAATAAAAGGAATTGCTTTGAACAGACTCAATCCTATCCTGATGCAATTTATATTGGGGTGACCAAACACAGGAACAATATTCAAGAATAGGCCGAACTAAGGAGGTGTAAAGCAACTTAGTAACATAGGGGTCATTGAATTCTTTGGACAAACGTTTAATAAATCCAAGAACACCTTTGGCCTTATTCGTGATAGATGAAATATGAAGCGTGAAGCTTAATTTATGATCAAAGAGTACACCAAGATCTTCGACGGTTGAAATACGTTGCAGAGCTGCAGTGTCAATCATATAATTTGTAAGAAAGGGACAAATTCTATGAAATGACAAGAAAACGCATTTACTTTTATTTAGATGTAGTAAATTTGATACACACCAGCGATGCATTGAGTTCAAATCATCTTGCAGATCTTGTGAAGATGCAGGGACATTATACGAATGAATGAGTTTTACATCATCTGCGTACATAAGAATGTGAGAGTTCATGATAACCTGAGGAAGGTCATTAATGAACAGAATAAAAAGCAAGGGCCCTAAATGACTACCTTGAGGAACCCCAGAGGAGACAAAAATAGGTTTAGAAAGGTGGTTTCTAAGCAAAACTTTTTGGGTCCTCTCTTTCAGGTAGGACGATATCGAAAATTGAAGAGAGGGGGGAAAACCCATTACATTGAGCTTGTGAAGAAGGAGATCATGGTGTACCGAGTCAAATGCTTTACTGAAGTCAGTGTATATGACATCAGTCTGCTTTTTGATTAGGAATGCATCATTTACCAGGGAGGTAAATTCCAGAAGGTTTGTCGTTTGTCGTCGTTGCAATGTTGATGTAATTATTTTTAGACCCTGTACTTTAAAAAAGTACAAAAGGGTCTATTAAGTTTGTGCAAATGACATTTGTGTGTAACAGGCAGAAGGAGGCGTGGCAGACCCCACAAAGTATATATATTCTTGATCAGGATGACGAGCTGAGTCGATCTAGCCATGTCCGTCTGTCTGTCTGTCCGTCTGTCCGTCTGTCTGTCTGTCCGTCTGTCTGTATGAACACCGAGATCTCGGAAACTATAAGAGCTAGAGACGTAATTTTTTTTTTGTTTGGTTCGTGTATTACATAGGCAGGCCAAGTTTATGTTTTTAATTTGATATCTCATCCCCCTCCCCCTCAAATTTACAAAAATGTTCTTAGTATATACAGTTTTAGAGTCACTGGATTCATTTTTTGCACGATTAGCATTAGATGCTTTGCATGTTTGGTGCGAGTTGCAGCCCAATCGGATAATAAACACCGAAGATATTGGACAAACAATTTTCAGTACTAGGCATTTGGGTAGGGGAGGGGGGAACCACAGCGTACGCGGCCACTAGAGCGTATGCGTGATTTTTGATTGTGAGTTTGAATTTCTGTATGAGTATTGGTTATTGTTTTTGTTTGAATTTTAGTATATATTTGTATGAATAAGTGTATGTGTGTGTGTATAAGTGCATGTGTATGTGTATGTGAGTATGTATGTACATATATGCTGCTGCTATTATGGACTCCCAGGACAAATCAAAGTACAGGGTCACCTACTGTCGGTTGCGTCCGACTGTAGCTTTCCGAGTTTTTTCAAATAATTTTGGGATTGCAGACAACTTAGCAATACCTCGGTAATTGGAAATATCCGACTTATTGCCTTTCTTATGAAGTGGAATAATGAAAGATTCTTTCCAGAGACGAGGAAAAACAGAGGAGTTAATAGATAGATTGAAGAGTTTTAATAATGGTTGACAGAGGGAGTAACAACATTCTTTGAGAACACACGAAGGAATGTTGTCAGGACCTGGAGAATATGTGGTTTTTAAGGATCTTATAGATGAGAGCAAAGAAGTGTCCGAAATTATGGGTAAAAAGACAGAATTAGTAGAAAATACATTATAAGGGTATGATACATTTGAAGAGGAGTCTGAGGAATAGGTTGATTGGAAGAAAGTAGCAAACAAGTCAGAAGCAGATGACTCATCATTTGCTTTGAACTTATTCAGAAAGAATGTAGTTGGTAATGATGAAGATCAACGTTTAGAGTTAACAAAAGAATAGAAAAGTTTGGGATTATGTTTAAATTGAATTTTGCAACGAATTAGATATGAATTATAGAATTCAGTGTTATGTATATTAAATCTAGATTTAGCAATTAAATAATTTGAAAAGTCACAAGATGAACCGGTTCGTTTAAACTTTTTAAAAAAATTCGACTTTATGTTTTTTAAATTAGATAATCTATTGGTAAACCATGGGAGTTTACGAGAGTGCGGAAAATGTGTACTGTAGGGAATAGCAATATCAAGTAACGAATTTAAATTGTTATAAAAATAGACAAGAGCAGAGTCGATATCATTAATTTTGTAAAGAGGAGACCAATCTGTTACAATTTACAATTTACAAATAAATTATAATACTTAAAGAAAATAGAGGTGTATGTCTATAAGTTTATTGTGAAAAATCGTTACAAAAAGCAGACGAGTGAACAGCTAATCAGCATGACCACCAGCAATCTGGGAGAGGTAGTACGTCACTATCAGAGGAGCATCGAACGCCACGGCGAGGATGAGACACGCGTAAGTTTTTTGCCCACCCTTACCCCTATCCGCCTCGCCCTTTCCCTTCCCAACCAAAACCCCTGTAACACTCAAGTGCACCAAGACCCAAAAATCAACTTTGTGTTTTATTGCTGTTAACGCCATTGCTGCCACTTGTGTAATTACCCTCGCAAAATCCACACTCGCACCCAGATAATTAGGGAACTTCCTTCGAATTTGCTTAAGCTAATAGCGTCAGTCTAATAAAACCTTAGTCTAATAAAACCTTTTTTGAGCCTACCTAACCCTGCTTTCTACCTGCTCGCCCGCAGCTACTGCACTATATAACCAAGCTGTTTAGTCTGCCCATCACATTCGAGCATCTGCAGCGACATAGTCAAGACGATGAATACTCTGCGTAAAATAAACGGAAAGTGGAAAGCCATGGTCAATGCCGAAGAGGAGCCGTCAGCTGGCGTCGTCGCACAGCAGAGCACGGAAGAGGACAGATCAAATGGCCGACGGTCCAGTGATGTGGATTCCGATAAAGAGAACAAACGTGCCAGAAATTCTGAGCACAAAAGCAAATCCCACAGCAGCAGCAGCAAAAGTCACTCGAGCAACCACAAGCATAGGTCCAAGGAAAGCGATAGTGCACCAAAGGAGCACAAGAGCAGCAGCAAGACGAAAGACTCGTCTGTCAAGACCAGCAGCAGCAGTAGCAATCACAAGAGCAGCAGCAGTTCACGACACCACAGCAGCCACAGAAGTGAGGACAGCAAGTCCAGGCATGAGAAGAGGGACAAGCAGGTAGGCTGACATTGGCACCCCTCTCTTAATGACCTCAATACAATTCCTTCTTTCACTTTTTAGAAATCCCAGCACAGCGAACACAAGTCATCCAAAGAGAAACACAAATCATCTTCCACTTCAACCTCATCGAAGTCAGATAAGCGACCGCGTAGTCCACAGCGTGTGGGGGAAGATGATTCGCCCAAGGTCAAAAAGCCAAAAGTCAGTTTGGAGCAGCCTGAAGCAGCATTGGCCGATGGCTTCGATTCCAGCATGGGTGCCAACTTTGATGACGTGCTGGGCATGCTTAATATGCCCATGAGTGGTAAGAAGCTAGCCAGCCACGCCAGCATCTGCAACTGCCCAGCGTCCCAGCAAGCCAAGCATTAGTTCCACCAGCAACAAGTCCTCCTCCTCTAGTACTAAGGTAGCAATTTGCGTTTCACAGAAACCAGAACTGCTCACTTCCACCGCCAAGTTGGAGCCACTGGATCCGACCATAGAGCTGGAGTTGCCCACCATATCCAACAACTTCAAACCCATGCCGCTCAATCAAACAGTCATGGATGTGGCCTTCAATCATGGTCTCAGCAGCCAGCTCAGTGGCCCTCAAGCGCCACGCAACGTAAATGAATTCGAGGCATTGGCGGCAGGCATCTCCTCCAAGACCATGCGCACCAAGATATATTCGGGCATACGCACTGGACAGGTTTTGCAGGTGCCACCGCTTTTTGATCTGTGCACACGAGTGCTGCAAAAGAACATCGATGGTAGGATTATATACGATCTAGGATTATTTTCAATGATTACTAATAAATTATTTCTTCTTCTAGCGTTGAAATACACAGGCGGTGTGCCCTTTGAGGTGTTGCGTCCGGTCCTGGAGCGTGCCACGCCACAGCAGCTGCTGAATGTCGAGAAATACAATCCGTACTTAATGGAAGACAGCGAGCTCCTCTGGCAGCAGCATGTGAAGCGACATTGTCGCAGTCAGCGCCGCGAGGAGATGGAAACGTGGCGCGAAATGTACTTGGTAATGTCAATAACAATATAAACCTAGGCAACACAATCAAACCAACCTTTTTTTCACAGCGTTGCGAGGAAGAAAAGGAACGTAAACTCCGCTCGTTGGCCGAGAGCATAAAGGCATCACAGAAAATCAGCGAGGCGCCCGTGCGTAAAACACAACTGGCCTTCGTGGACTCGATGGTGAAGCCACCTTGCAATGTGCAGCGCAAGCAGGAGAAATTCGGCACCAAAGCCAAGCTGATTGCCACACCCGCGGCTCGTGTGGCTGCCCTCAATCAAGTCACGCCCAATGCAGTCAAGGTGGGCGACGCTAGACTACGGGTGGTCAGTGGAGCACGCGACGCAGCGCAAGCTGTATCTTCCAAGCGCAAGAAGAAGGCACCACTTATGGCCAAGGCGCTGCAGATGATGCGGGGACGCCACAGGCGTTAGTTAGGATACTCAATTGTTATGCATGAGCTGCTCAATTGTTATCAGGATTCTATTGATATGCATGAGCTGCATACATACTACAATTTATACAATTTATTTATTATATTATATTTATAATATTATACATACTAATATGTTTAGTTTAAGCCTAAAAACAAAAAAGCATGTCGAATAGTTTAGTTTATTATTTTGCAATTAAAAAACATTTTTTTTTTCAAAAAAAAAAACATATATTCTTCAACATAGTCGCCTTTTAGCTCAACATAACGATTATAACGCTTTTCAATCAATTCGATACCCTTTTTGTAGTATTCGGCAAAAAAGTCCTCAAAATAGGGGTCTGTCTAGGCCATCACTTCTTCATTTGAGTAGAAACGCTTTCCTGAGAGCCATCTTTTGAGGTTTGGGAACAGATAATAATCGCACGGGACCAAATTTGGACAGTACGGTGGATGATCGAGGATTTCGTAGCCTAATTCGATTAATTTAGTGATGGTCTTTATGGCTTTGTGCGCTGGTGCGTTGACTTGTCAGCATGACACACGCGGCAGCCATCGCGCACAGAGCTTTTGCATGTTCAAATGATAATGCAAAATATTAAACACAGGTCTATTGAGATGTTTACAATGTCAGCTATCTCACGGAGTTTCAATTTTCGATCAGCACCCACAAGAAGATAGATTTTTTCGATCATTTTGGGCGTAACCACGTCTGAAGACCTTCCTGAACGCTGTGCATCATTTATGCTCATATGACCCATTCGAAATTGTTCTATCCACTTCTTAACCATTGTATTTCATGATGCAGAGTTGCCATAATATTTATCAAGCTTCTCCTTCGTTTCTTTAGCCGTTTTTCCTCTTAAAAAATAATGTTTAATGAGAGCACGAAATTTTTTTGTTATAATTTTTTTCACAATGACCAATATGATGCACTTTCAACAGCTGTAAAAACCAAACCACTTGACAGATGCTCATGAAATTTTTAACGCGGTCTTTTAAAGGTTGGTACTTGTCAAAAAAAAATACGGATTCGATATTTGGGGCGCCCTTCCTATGTAGGCCGCGGACTTCTCAAACAGCCTAGTATTAAGCCCCAAGTTTTTATCTTTAAAATTGTGGCTACGGTTGCTATTCTAAGTTAGAAGGGGGAGGGGGTTAGCAGATTTCAGCTCTTAACGTGCACCTAAGGGTCATAAGAAACCATTCTGCGAAAAAATTAGGTCGCTATATCTTACCGTTTGGGCTGTGCGTTGATGATCAGTCACTCAGTCAGAACGAACTACTTTATATATATAGATGTATGTAGATATGTCCTGATGTACATTTGTATGCATATATGTAAAAATGATTATGTATGTATTAAATATATGTATGTATGTATCTATTCATGTACATATGTTTAAATGTATGTATGTACGCATGAATGTATGTACATGTATGCATACATGTATTAATGAATGTATGAATGAATGTATAATGTATGTACGTAAATATGTATGTACTAATGTATGCATGTACATTTAAACATATGCATATATACATGTACACACATGCAAACATACATTCGTACATACATTTGTTTAAATGTATGTACATTCGAATGTATGGTTATATGTATATATGTATGTATGTACTGATGTACATATGTATGTATGTGCTATTTTAAACGAATATGGCAGCATATCGATGCTCAAACGTATATTACACGTATACACAGTTCAGCTGGCATGCGAGAATTGTTTTGGTTTCCCCCTTCCCCATACTAATTAATTGAATTTCGAATAACTCCATCGTTTATTGTCCAATCAAGCTGAAATTTTCAGAATAGACTTAGGAAGCCAATAGCTACTTATATATTAAGCCCCAAGTTTTTATCTTTAAAATTGTGGCTACGGTTGCTATTCTAAGTTAGAAGGGGGAGGGGGTTAGCAGATGTCAGCTCTTAACGTGCACCTAAGGGTCATAAGAAACCATTCTGCGAAAAAATTAGGTCGCTATATCTTACCGTTTGGGCTGTGCGTTGATGATCAGTCAGAACGAACTACTTTATATATATAGATTGTGGGGTCTGCCACGCCTCCTTCTGCCTGTTACACACAAATGTCATTTGCACAAACTCAATAGACCCTTTTTGTACTTTTTTAAAGTACAGGGTCTAAAAACTATTTATTTATAATTTACACTTATGTATAGATTTAGATATTCTGGAGCCAGCTTTCATTGCCACGCAAAAATTACAAAGCACTCAACTATATATGGGTGACTTTTACAAGCTGTGGCTAGAGCTAAAACTTACAGTTGGGGCAGTTACTAGAAATAGTAACATTTTAAGGACGTGCATCGAAACCCGTCAAGAAGCTCTTATTGGAAACAACGCTGTCGTCTGTGTTGTTTATTTGGACCCCCGAATAAGAAGGGTTTTACTTAAAAATCCAATACATTTGATGCAGGCTAGAACTCAACTTAAGCTTTTAATAGTTCAAATTCTCAACATGGACCAACAACAGGTAAGAGAACATACAAATTTAAAATCGTAATGGTTAAATTCAGACAGAATCCGACCTGTTCTGGTTTCCACTTTAAAAAAAATTACAGCTGAGGTCAAAATAATACAATAAAATACAATACAATAAATAAAAGGTTAAAAAAAAGTTTTGTGGAATATTTAAAATGTACATATATTTAAAAAATGTCAATTTTTAAAATAATTTAGATTTTTTGCATATTTCTGGGTTTACACACTAAAAAAGTTGTTTGCATATTATAATGCCCCATTGCTATTATATTGACCGCAACTGTCTATGCTCATAATTTAAAAACCTGTTATATTTGCAATTAATGATCAGATTACAGGATCCCCGTCGTTTTTTTAATAAAAATTATAAAAATTTATACCAAGCCTAATTTAAAATTTTGTTTATAGGTTTCTCCGTCGTGCAGTGGTAGTCCTCAACCATCCACAAGTTCGCAAAGTGCAGTACAACATGCACAACCACTCGAGGAATCAAACACCTGCTCGCTTTTAAATGAGTTCCTTAACTATATTGAAGTTGCCTCAGGTGACGAAGACGCAGAAGACAGCTATAGTGAGTTCGTTAAGGTTGCTCACCTAGAAATCGATAACTACAACCCAAAGCCAGTTGACGTTCATATTAATATTATAGAACATTGGGAAACAAAAAAGTGTGCCTACCCATACTTGTTAATGCTGGCAAAAGTAGTTCTCGCTGTTCCAGCAACTCAGGTCAGCGTTGAAAGATCGTTTTCGTTTTCCGCCCTTAAATTGGTGCTTTCTGATTTACGATACAATCTTTCTGCAGAGTCGTTGCAACAGCTCCTTTTTGTGAAATTAAAAAAAAAACTACATTTAACTTTCTGATCCACAAAAAAATATTGTTTTTATAAAAATTGGTCTTTTGGGATCGTCCAGGATCTCTTTATAATGCGGAGTTAAAATTTTTGCGAAGAAACCTCTGAGAAAGAAGATATTGCACTTTGAGC
>JAWNNL010001039.1:0-18079 GCA_035045005.1 Liodrosophila aerea
AGGGGGGACGTTGAACATTCTTCCTGAATAGCAAAGAGACAGTATCTATCTGCAGAGCTTCATCAGTAAATAGCGGTACACAGCTACCCGGAAAGAGTGTTTCCACAATGCGCAATAGGCTAGCAGGGTCTGTGGGAACTGCGGACTTGTCAACGCAGATGCGTTTCACCAGGGGTCCTGATCCACCGAGTCACACAGTTGCCGGAAGCATTCTTGTTTACTGTCCTTGATAGCGCGTTTTAGGATCCTCTTGGCTTCACTCCACTCAGCTTGCAGGACTGGCCATGCTGCAAGATCTCGTTTTCGTGCCCTTTGATATTTCCTTCTTGCCGCTATGCAAGTAGTGCGCGCTTCTGCAATGGCTTCGTTCCACCAGTAGGCTGGTGTGTGGTGTTTCCTATACCCCCGGCTGCGTGCCATGCTAGCATCGTAGCAGGCATCAACCTGTAGAGTCATTTGGTCAACCATCTGTTGTGCGGAGCCTGTAGCTGTCATATTGACCATCGCTGCCGTGAAGGTTGGCAGATCTAAGGTGGACTCCTTGTACCTTCTGCCCTGGGAAGCACTACTGCGAGGAGGATGCGTTGAGGAGCCAATTGTAAAAACTATAGCCTCGTGATCACTCCCAGTATAGATGCCACCAACGCACCGGGTTGCAGTGTGAAACAAGCGACTGGTGACGAAGGTAAGATCAATGACAGATGCGATGGCGCCTCTACTAAACGTGTTTAGTGTACCGCTGTTGAGCAAGGCCACGTCAATTGACTCGAAGGCTTCAAGTAGGGCACGCCCTCTGGAGTTTGTCCTGGTGCTGCCCCACTCCCGAGCCCCCGGCGAGGATAGCAGGATGGTGGGAGCGAATATCACTAGCCAGATCATATAGTGAACTGCAGAACTCTTCGTAGCCCAAGCTTGATATGTTTATATGTATGTGTATGTGTATGTGAGTATATACATATATGAAGCTGCTATTATCGACGCCCAGGGTAAATCAAAGTACATCTCCACTTTCGCTTTGAAGGTTCGCACATCTCCACTACCGCTTTAACAACAGCTATGTTAATGTGTAACAATCGGAGGCTTTGTTCATTCAGCCTTAAAATGGTATTTTTTTTTTAGACCATGTACTTTAAAAAAGTACAAAAGGGTCTATTAAGTTTGTGCATGTCAGAAATGTATGTAACAGGCAGAAGGAGGCGTGGCAGACCCCATAAAGTATATATATTCTTGATCAGGACGACGAGCTGAGTCGATATAGCCATGTCCGTCTGTCCGTCTGTCCGTCCGTCCGTCCGTATGAACACCTAGATCTCAGAAACTGTAAGAGCTAGAGACATCATATTTGGCAGTTAGATGCCCCTATAGCGCAAGCAGATCAAGTTTGTTTTAGATTTTTGATACCCCCCCCCCCTCCCCCAAAAACCGCGAAAAACTGCCACGCCCACAATTTTAAAGATACAAACTTGTGTTTTGGCATACGATTATACGATTCTTATGATAATCTTTATCCGTGCTGTGAATTGTGGCTCAATCGGATAATAAAGACCGGAGATATTCAAGATTCAATTCCCTGCATTAGGTAAGGGGGGAGCAGCGCGAGCGTACATATATTTTTTTTTTTTTCTCTCCTCAGTCATATATTTATTTAAAATCTGTCCTGAATTGGACAATAATTAAATTTTATAATTTACATTGACAATTCCTTCTTTCATTGTTCTCTGTTGGTTTGGGGGGTATAAAGGTGGGAAATTGGGTGGTGGGTGGGGGGTATTGGAGTCTTATTCGCCTTCCAGTGGGAGGTCCAGGGGGTGAGCTCTCTTTAGCCTTCTTGTGGCCATGCTGTTATCCAACAGATTGATTGCCATCGGATTGGGGTGGTTGTGTAGCCTCTCGATGTACTTCTTGCTAATTTTGGCAATTTCTTCTGCCACCCAGGGCATAGCCAGTTCCTGATGTATGGTCTTGTTGTCATGGAGTGGGTGGGCTGCTGAGACCATGCGCAATGTTTTATTTTGGAACCGCGTATGTGTGGTTGCATGCGACTTTGCGCTATGTGTGCTTGTGTGAGTGTTAGCGTGTGTGTGTGCAAAGGAAAGTACAGGGTCTCCTACTGTCGGTTGCATCCGACTGTAGCTTTCCGAGTTTTTTTTTGTTTGCTTCGTGTATTACATAGGCAGGCCAAGTTTATGTTTTTAATTTGATATCTCATCCCTCTCCCCCTCAAATTTACAAAAATGTTCTTAGTATATACAGTTTTACAGTCACTGGATTCATTTGCGAGATTAAAGGTTTAGATGCTTTGCATGTTTGGTGCGAGTTGCTTAAATACGTATGTATATGTATGTGTCGGAGAGAAATTCTAGGAAGTACATTTTTCAGACGAAATCATGCGACAGGCATCGCAGCAGAGACAGTGGCAGTCTCTGCTGGTGAGTGAGGTCCCTTGACGAGTTACCGAAAGGAGTGAGATAGAAAGAGATAACGATATAGGCTCAACTTAAAAGAGAATGCAGAGAGAACATGCTGAGAGAGCATAATGATCGAATGTGCGTAGAAAGTTAGTCTAGTTTGGGTAACGAACGTGAGCGGAACTCGCTGTGCTGCCGCATCAAGTTTAAAAGTGCGTCACAATGAATGAAACTACCCGGCTTCCGACATATGTAACAAAATTAAAAATGTACGCACATACATAAATATTAGGTTGTTTGGTAATGACATACCGGTTTCTTTATTGATTTTTGACGACTATTTGAATATAGTTAGCATTGTCCGATTTAAGTGATATATGTACCGTTGTTTTCGATGATTTTCTGCCATTTTGATGGTAACTTGTATATGCCTCTCCTAAAGAAGTCCTTGTCCCTACTGGCAAAAAACTCGGCGATTCGTTTTTCACAATCCTCCCTTGAACTCAATTTTTGTCCATCGAAAAAATTTTGCATGGCCAAAAACAGATGGTAATCGCTTGGGGCAATGTCCGGACTGTAAGGTGGACTAAAGTGACTAACCTATCCAGAAATGAGTCGAGTTTATTACGGTGCAACAAAGATTCGCAGATTGATACACGATCGAAAAGATTTTTTTGGGATAACTCATGAGGCACCCATACATCGAGCTTTTTTGTTAAATTTCTCGACTTTAAATGCCTATGGACGGTTTCCGTGCTTAGTTGCAGCTCCTCTTCGATGGTTCTAATAGTCACATGACGATCTCGATCCACTATTTCCATGATTTTATCCGTATCAACGGTCACTGGTCGTCCGGAAGCATAATTCTATCTACAATAGAATTTAACAACTAATTAAAATTGATTCAATTTTGTTACATACATATACATATGTATTTAAGGACTACAGTTAAAAATGATGATAAACTAATTAAAATTGATTCAATTTTGTTACATACATATACATATGTATTTAAGGACTACAGTTAAAAATGTAAATAATTGTAAAGTTAGGAAGGGTAACGTAATTGAACTCGCAATAAAATTTGCTGAATTTTGAATATAATATGTCTATACTAATTGTTAATATTAGTAAAAAGGAACCAATATTCATAATAAACAAACGCTATAGCGATCGAGCAGGTGCAATCACACACAAGCTGCAAAACACCCAGAACAACAACAAAACCTGTTTTGCACAGCCGACAACAACAACATACATATAAAAATTCAGTCGCAGGCAAAGCCGAAAGAACAAATTTCTGCGCTGAGACTCACAAGTCTGAAATGGCAAAATAGGGAAACATGAAAGTCGGCATCATAGCTGCATACATAAGCATATGAGGCCGTACACATGATACACACATACATAGAAACGACAGCACAGCGTGAAGAAACGCACCCATGCTCATCGTTCCGCGGTCGATCTGCGACTGAAATGAGATTTCTTGTTGCACTTGCTTATGAACGAATGAATCGAACTCGAAAAGCCGAACGCATTGTGGGGTTCTAGACATTTCGTTCGTCTGGGCTGGGGTTCCACGCTCAGCCATTTTTCTGATAGTAGTTTTTTCACTGTTTAACTTCTCTATCTATTTCTTGCTTAGTGGTACTACCTTTAGAAAGACTTTGTTGTAAAAATTAATGTTGCAAATTACTTCTGTCTCTACTTTAGGTTCTTCACAATTCTGAGTGCTGACATTAGCTTGTGGTCTATCTTTGTGCAAAAGACTATGTATTATGAGTTTGGGTACAATCATTAATTTTGCATGGTTTCTTGCGTTTACAATCTTTCATGATATGATTTTTGCAAAGACATGAAATACATAACTTGTTTTTGCTTACATGTTGCCACCGTTTGTCAATATCTAATAATTTAAATTTGTCACATTTTGATACATAGTGATCTGTTTGTTTGCAGAAATTACAATACTGCGACTTATCTTGTTTATCTCCTGTCACTTGATTTGAAACAGTCAAGGTTGTTTCCTTTGCCTTTCCTTGCCCAAAGTTTAACATTTGAGCTGTTTTCGCCTTTTTACCAAGCCATTTATGTAAGACCACAATTTTTGGTACATTAACCTTTATGTCTTAGTAAAACTGCATAAAAGCAAGGCGTTGTGCCAACGGCAATTTATCTAAAATGTCATCAAACAAAAGAGGATTTCGAATATGATCTACCTCTTCATATGAATATAAAGTGTGGATCAGATTGGTGAGCATGTCGTAAAATCAAATAAGCTTATGAGTCTTGTCTTCTTTTATGGGAGGATAATTCGTAATCTGTTCTATTAGATGTCGTATGATATGTGTACAACACACAAACTTGGTGGAGTGCTATTTCAATATGTCGCTTGCCGAACGTAGAAAGATACACGTACGCTCGGTAGATAAGCTAAATAACAACTCCCGTTTGCCGAGCGAAGAAAGGACACTTGCGCTCGGTGTGACTGACCAGGCGGCCAGTCTACTTTATTAGACCCTTTCTTGGGCATACATATTACTTTACATTCTACATTTACATCTTACATTCAGCTTAGGTAGAATTCCATCTTATCTTATCTCTTAGGTAGTTTTCCTCTATTCAGGGTTTTCTCTTGTTAGGGTAGATTTCGCATATCTGATTCCAGACTGCTATCTGTGTCTTAATTCTTTAGGTCTAGTCTGGACTCTCTTATCTTTTATTATCTGTCTAGTGAGCCTATCTCAATACAATGTCAAGGCTCACTCTCAGACTTATTAATGTTATATAATATAACATTAAACATTCTGGCCCTGTTGAAAGGTTTACTTTCAATAACATAGCGACCAGGCTCTTATTAATATAATATAAGATTAAACAATATGTGTAGGATCGCCAAATCTTTCCTTTAACATACCAACGATTATTGTGACATTACAAGGAAACAATAAAAGAGACTCAACAGATTCTTTGGCACGACCAGTTAGGGCTTTCCTCAAACGGGTAATATTTTCATAGTTTGAGAATTTACAAACTTCATTGCTGTTTTAAAATTCAGCATAAAAAGGTGGCCATTCTAATGGATTAACAGAAAATATAGGTAAGTCATGTCTGTCTAGCCATAAATGTCTGCATTGAGTTTATATCAACTGCATTTTGGGATACTAATTGTGGTTGATCTTCAACCCACTCACGTGTTCTACTTGTACGCTGAACCTCGTCATGATCCGCGTTGATATCCCGGTTGTCGTCTTGGTCATCACCATTGTCTTCCAGTTGTGTCATCTCCAATTGTCGTTGCATGTCACTTTGTTTCTGCTTGTAGTCCAGTAACGCACGTTGCTGCATAATTTCTTGTTGCACCTTGAAGTGATCCATCACGATCTGTAGCTTCCGCACTTTTGTAGATTTTTGTGTAGCACTTGTGTCGTACCTGTAAGGGTTTGATATTATCCGACTTGAACGACCAAATTCGCTTGCCAGACCGTCTGTGAATAATCCACTTCTTGGGTGCAATAGTACACAAGTCGATATGCTGTCACACAATCCCAAAGACCCAATGAATATTCATTTATGTTTTAATGTATTAGAATATATTTATCCCAACGTAATTGAGCACTTTTCATTAAATTCGCAACACTTACTTTACTTTATGTTAATTTATTATTCGATAATAAAGGCGTTTAAACCAATCTATAAACTGACATAATCAGGCCGGTTCCCATTTTCACTTCGAAACCGAAAACGAAAACGAAGCAAAACGGCTTCGTTTTCAAATTGCTATTCTCATTTTCGATCCAGTTCGAACTTCGTTTTTGTCTTTGAAGACGAATTCGAAGTTAATTCGACAACAGCTGTTCAAGCTAAATTGATTGTCGAAGTGCAAAAAATTGCAAACCATATTTATAATATTTGGAAATCAAAGAAAAATGCCAGCACCTATAATCGTCTATGCCGAAGAAATACGTCGACGCAAAATAAGAGCGTTGCGGAAAAGCCATATTATGCGGGAGGGCGCATATATATTTGCATCGCTAAATACATTTTAAATGAACAGCTGACGGCGTAGTGTGTACGATAACAAATCGATACAAATTAACCGGCTTTTATCGACTCTAGGGTTCCCACAAATGGTACAGAAATATCAAAAAACAGATATATTTGACTAAATACACTTTAAACGTACGTTAAATATTGCTTATAAATTAAATACATTAATAATGCAATTAATTTTCACGTTTAAGATTATTACACACCAAAGACTTTGTGTTCGAATAATTTTTGTGATGTATTAGCAACCCTTGATTTTTTGAAGACAGCCGTTTGTGTGTGTTGGTATATGTGAAACGAAATTGCGAACAGCTAAAGTGGTTTCGTTTTACATTCGATTTGCTCAAGCAGGCAAAATCGAAAGTAGCATTTAAAAAAAAATGTTACTAATTAAATTTACATGAAGCATATATATTACAAACCGCATATATATGTACTGAACATTTCAAATAATGAAGAAAAAATAACATTAATTAAAAATTTGCATAAGTTTTTGTGTAAATACTGCATTCGTTTTCAATTCACTGACACAAAGCTGATCGATTTGCAATCGTACCAAAAACGAAGCAAATTGAAGCAAAACGAAAACGAAAACGAACATTCGAAATTCGGAACAGCATTTTAGTCAAAAAGTAAATCGAATGAACGAATTCGTAAATGGGAACAGGCCTGAATACGAAGATTTTACTCTAATCAAGTCAGACAAAAAATTACTGAATTTATTTATGCTTGAATGCGAGAAATTCGACGGCTCAGCCTCCGCCGCCGGTTCTTTCTAACCTCTACGCCGCCGCAGCCGAGTCATTTTGACCTCTACGCCGCCGCTGAAGCCTTTAACCATTGGCGTAAACCGTAAATAATGATTAACAATGTTTTCTTTAAGCAAAAAAATCATCCATTTAGATCAGCCGCATCAACAAACGAAAAATACCAATCGGCTACTATTTAGATGCACTTTCCATATCCTGAATGATTTCATAATCCTTGATTTTTATAATTGTGATCCATTTTTAATGTTTACCCTTCGAGTTTTATTTAATCGCTCAAAGAATAATTATTATTATTTTGAGCGAAAAAAAAAATCAAAAAATAATGATTATTATTTGAGCGTTATTTTTTCGCTCAAAATATCGCTTAAAGTGCAATATCTTCTTTCTCAGAGGTTTCTTCGGAAAAATTTTAACTCCGCATTATAAAGAGAATCTAGACGAACCCAAAAAACCAATTTCGAAATATAAAAAAAAAATTTTTTTAAATATATTATTATAATGGGTTTTTTTACAATAACAGCTACTGTTATTGTAAGGTTCAGTGACGCGTCTAATTACTATTCAAAATTGAGTTTTAGCAGGCTCGGCGTAGAAAGCTTTTTTGGGAGTTATTAATTGAAAAATGAAAAGGCTTGGCTGGCCAGATAGCGCTATTTCGGATGTTGCCAAACATGCTCATCAGTGACCTTAGAATTGTTATTGTCAAACTGTCTGTACATGTGCGTTAGTCTACAGTGGGATTCGAACATACTAGAACCCTCGGATTGTGCGGCGAATGCCTTACAATGAAGCTATGCCCGTCCATAGTCCCTTCGTTGGCTAACTGTCAGCTACATCAACGGAGTAATTTGCTAATTCTAAGTCAAGGTTGTAATACTATTATTAATTTTATTTTAAAAATTTTTTTTTTTTTGCTGAAAATATCGCTCAAAGTGCAATATCTTCTTTCTCAGAGGTAAACCTCCATATTACGCTATCAGCGTAATAGCTTGGTCGTCAGCGGCGGCGTAGGGGGCAAGAAAAACCGGCGGCGGCAGCTAAGCCGTCGAATTTGTCGGCGTTCGGCGGCGTATGCAGTTACAACAAGAAAACTTGTTGCATACCGAAAATGCTCTCCAGAAAATGCTGCAACGAACATACTTGTATCTCTGTCTCCCGCAGTGGCTCAAGCATACACGCACAACAATCGTAGTGCGCATCACTCTCTCAAACCTCTAACCTCACGCAACATCTCTCTCTCATGCTCGCATCGAACTATCCTGACCATCTGGCGAATAGACGGAACAAAGCGTACTAACAAACAACCGTTAGAGTGCAGAGACGAGAATTGTCACTTGGTACACGCATTTGATTTAATTCTTTTACACTGACTACCATAATTTAAGATCCGACATATATGTATGTATATTTTTCGAAATATATATTTGTACCCAAATATGTATAATTAAATTTATATTTACCTATTTAATTTATTTATTTATTATAAAATATTATATTTTGTCGGTAAAATTAGCGAGAGTATGACGGGGAAATAGCTGATTTGGCACCTCTTATTGCATCGATCTATTTATAGAACTTCTTATCTCAAGGTCAGTTGCGGATCTAGGGGGGGGCGAAAGAGGCAAGCGCCCCGGGCGCCAAATCTAAGGGGCGCAAAATCGTGCTCGAGACCAACACTGTATGTTTCGAAAATTCATATTTCCCCGCGGCGCTATACGCATGTAAACACTACCTATATAATACAAGTGCGTGTTTTTGGATATGTGTGATCATATGGGAAGAGGGCGCTTGAAACGTCATAACAAAAACTTCCTTAGAGAGATTGCGAGTTGTATTCGTGGAAGGTTATTGGCGCGTTTGTTGACATTTAACATCGCATTTCGTAAATGGAAGTGGCGTAGGGCAAATCCGCAGTGCAAGGCAAAACAACTCTAGCTCTCTAACATCGCCTTTCAATCGAGGTAGAATTTTTTTGAGGTATTTTATTAGGGTATTATTTGCAGAAAATATTTTTTTCTTCTATAAATTATAGGCAAGGAAAACACCAAAATGAAACGAATAAATGAGCTATACTTTCCATCGAAAATGAAGTAGCAGCATCACTCGACTACAATGATATAATTGCTGAATTTGCGGTAACCAAGGCCAGAAAAGTTATATTTCAGAAGTAATATTTAATTTTCATACAAAAACACGAAATATTATGTTCTTTTATAATTATAATGAAATACAATTCTTTGTACATATGAGCATTAGATAATTAATAAACCTCCACACACTCAAAATACTTTGAATGTTATTCATATAAAAAACAATTTTTCATACGGCAGAGGGGCAGGGGGGGCGCAAATTTCCCGCTTTGCCCCAGGCGCCAGCAACCCTAGATCCGCCACTGCTCAAGGTAAAAGCTCATCTTCATAATTTGCACAGTTTCTTCTCCACTAATTGTCAGACTATCGCTTGTGGTTAGTGCTGAAAAATGGGTCGTAAACGAAATTTTGTTTCTCGGAGTTTTTTTGATTTCCATGTGGAAAAAAACGAATCAAAGTGCAAGATATGCGGAAAAACGTTTTCCGTAAACTATAATTGCAAATTTGGAACGTCACCTGAAATCCGTACATAATGAAATTTATAAGGCTGAAATGGAAAACCAAGAGGAAGACGTTATTCCGGAAAAACGAATAAGGTTTTCGGCGACTATGAGCTAAAGTGCAGTGAAGGAGGCATGTGTTGAACTGGTGACGGACGAAAAAATTCTATTTGCGGTTTTGGATTCCAAAGCATTCAAAACGTTGACTGAGCAAATCTTTTCCGGTTTGAATATGCCACCTGTGACTTCCAGAAATGTTATGGAGTTTGTTACAGTTACAATGTTAAATAAAATCATTTCCCTAAAAATGGATACAGCCACTCGATGTAATCGTGGCATACTTGGAGTCAATGCTCAAGTGTATAATAGAGGTGAAATTTTTATATGCACTTTGGGACTCATAGAGCTCAATAAAAAGCATAAGAGCCAAAATTTGTTTGCCGAAGTTACTTCAATTTTAAATAGTTTTGGCCTTACGAAAAATCAAATTTACGCCGTAACAACAGACAACGGGCGGAATATGATTAACGCAGTTGAGCTTTTAAGTCAGTCGGTCGATGGAGTTCGAGACGACGACATTAATCAGTTTTTTGATGATATTGTGGAGGAAAATGAAGATGAAAATGAAGAATGGTTAGATGATGAAAACCTTCTTAAGGGCTTACGGATTCACTCTATCGAATCAGTTAAATGTGCCGCACACACATTGCAGCTTGCGATCAAGGACTTCTTTCAAAACCTTGAGTCGCTTGATGTAATTAACAAGGCGCGGAAGATTGCTAAGGTATTGAGAACTCCTGCATACAAGCCTTTAATCAAGGAAAAGTCCCTGCCACATCCTCAGTTAGATGTTCCTACGCGCTGGAACTCAACTTATTCGATGCTCAAGAAATTGTTGCATTTCCAACAGTTGTGTGAAGAGCACTTGGACCCTAAACTTAACCTTACGGGTACCGAATGGGAGGAACTGAAAGTGTTAGTTGATATTCTGAAGCCAGCTTTCATTGCCACGCAAAAATTACAAAGCACTCAACTATACATGGGTGATTTTACAAGCTGTGGCTAGAGCTAAAACTTACAGTTGGGGCAGTGAGCCATAAAAATAGTAACATTTTAAGGACGTGCATCGAAACCCGAGAAGAAGCTCTTATGCGAAACAACGCTGTCGTCTGTGCTGTTTATTTGGACCCCCCGAATAAGAAGGATTTTACTTAAAAATCCAATACATTTGATGCAGGCTAGAACTCAACTTAAGCTTTTAATAGTTCAAATTCTCAACATGGACCAACAGCAGGTAAGAGAACATACAAATTTAAAATCGTAATGGTTAAATTCAGACATAATCCGACCAGTTCTGTTTTCCACTTTAAAAAAAATTACAGCTGAGGTCAAAATAATACAATATTTTACACTTTTTCAAAAGGTTAAAAAAAAGTTGTTTTGAATATTTAAAATGTACATATATTTAAAAAATGTTAATTTTCAAAACAATTTAGATTTTTTACATATTTCTGGGTTTAAAAAAAAAGTTGTTTGCATATTATAATGCCCCATTGCTATTATATTGACCGCAACTGTCTATGCTCATAATTTAAAAACCTGTTATATTTGCAATTAATGATCAGATTACAGGATCCCTGTCGTTTTTTAATATAAATTATAAAAATTTATACCAAACCTAATTTAAAATTTTGTTTATAGGTTTCTCCGTCGTGCAGTGTTAGCCCTCAACCATCCACAAGTTCGCGAAGTGCAGTACAACATGCAGAATTCGAGGAATCAAACACCTGCTCGCTTTTAAATGAGTTCCTAAACTCTATTAAAGTTGCCTCAGGTGACGAAGACGCAGAAGACAGCTTTAGTGAGTTCGTTAAGGCTGCCTACCTAGAAATCGATAACTACACCCCAAAGCTAGTTGACGTTAATACTAATATTATATTATGGAATATTGGGAAACAAAAAAGTACCCATACTTGTTCATGCTGGCAAAAGTTGTTCACGCTGTTCCAGCAACTCAGGTCAGCGTTGAAAGGTCGTTTTCCGCCCTTAAATTGGTGCTTTCCGATTTACGATACAATATTTCTGCAGAGTCGTTGCATAAGCTCATTTTTGTAAAATTAAATAAATAACTACATTTAACTTTCTGATCCACAAAACAATATTGTTTTTATAAAAATTGGTATTTTGGGTTCGTCTAGATTCTCTTTATAATGCGGAGTTAAAATTTTTCCGAAGAAACCTCTGAGAAAGAAGATATTGCACTTTGAGCGATATTTTGAGCGAAAAAATAACGCTCAAATAATAATCATTATTCTTTGAGCGATTAAATAAAACTCGAAGAGTAAACATTAAAAATGGATCAAAATTGTAAAAATCAATACATAATCATTAATTGTTGATTTATATTATTTCACTTATAATGATTACGGTCCCTGGATAAAGCTGCAATGGTGTATTCAGTGGTTGTTGAAGAAATTGGTGTTACAAACGGAAATTGCGAATAAGCGTCAACACAAATTAACCACATCGAATCAAAAATTGGTCCCGCGAAGTCAATGTGGATTCTCTCCCACGGCGTTTTTGCTTCAGGCCAACTTTGATAAACTCTGACTGGAGCTGGATTGTTGTTTTTGCATATAGAACATGCGGCTGCTATTTTTGAAATATCCGCATCGATTCCTGGCCACCAGACATGCTGTCTTGCCAACTGTTTCATTCTTACAATACCCCAATATCCATCGTGCAACTTTTGAAGTATTTTTTGCTGTAAGGATTCTGGAATGACGATGCGATATGTGTCTGTATGTAGACACAGCAAATTATCCGTAATTGATAAGGCAAACCGGCGGTTAAAATACGGAATAAGAACTTGATCACACGATGGAAGTGTCTCTGGCCAACCATATGTTACATAGTTCCATACCTTCTGAAGCGTACTGTTCCTATTAACATGTTGACGTATTACTTCTGCGTTGATCGGAGGGCACAAATCATTAATGTTGTAACAAGCCTCGTTTTTATCAAAGGATTCATCTGTTCCCAGGGGAAGACGTGAGAGAGCGTCTGCGTTCCCATGAGCGCTTGTTGAACTTTATCTCGAATTGATAAGCCATTAGAATGATCGCCCAGCGTTGTAACCTGTTTGTTGTCATCAGCGGAAAATGTTTTCCAGGATTGAATATGGTTACCAACGGCTTGTGGTCCGTGATTAGAATAAACTTTCGGCCATAAAGATATTGGTGCAAGCGTTTCACACCGAATATTATTGCTAATCCTTCTTTTTCGATTTGACTGTACTTGACCTGATGCTTGTCAAGCGTCTTTGAAGCAAAGGCGATGGGCCTTTCGCTGCCATCCTTTTGTACATGAGACAAAACGACACCGATTCCAAATGATGAAGCATCTGCAGCGATAGCTAACGGCAATTCCTCATTAAAATGAGCTAATTCCGTGGCATTTAGATTATGAGACTTTAATGCTTCGAAAGCGCGCTGCTGTTCCTTTTTCCAGGCAAAAGGCACATTTTTGCGGCGAAGCTGGTTCAATGGCGCAGCTAACTGTGAGTAGTTAGGAATGAAATTATGGTAGTAATTTACCTTACCAATGAATGCTTCAAGTTCCTGCAGATTTGCGGAAGGCTTGAGGTTCTTTACAGCTTCTAGTCCTGCTCGATCTGGCAGAACGCCTTTTGAACTTATACGACGACCCAAATACTGAATCTCATCTTGCATAAAGAAACACTTTTCTTTCTTGCACTTAATACCATTATCTTGCAGTATTTTCAGGATTTGCTCAAGACGACTAAGATGCAACTCTTCTGTCGACGCTGTGATGATGATATCGTCTAAATAGTTGCCACAACCTTCTATGCCATGAAAAAGTTGTTCCAAATAACGTTGAAAAATACCTGGAGCGCTTGCTATACCGTATGGGAGGCGTTGATATTGGAATAGCCCAAGTGGTGTGCTAACTACCATGATTTGCTTGGATTGCTCATCAAGCTCCATTTGAAGATAGGCATCCTTCAAATCTAACTTAGAAAATCGCTTACCTTGACGTACAGTGTGTAATAGCGTTTCACGTGTTGGTAACGGGTACTGTTCTATGTCAATTTGCGTATTAACTGCTTGTTTAAAATCACCACATAATCGTATATTACCGTCAGGCTTTTGCGCTAGTACAATAGAAGATGCCCATTGGCTGAATTTAACCGTCTTTGAACTTGTCAATCTGGGCAAACGGTATTTGCCTTGCTTTGTAAAACTTCGGAACGGCACCTGGTTTGAGCGCGATACCGGCTTTAAAATTGTTAATTGTTCCGAGAGCTGGTTCAAACACTTTGCTATATTTCGAACACAATTCAGATACTTGCGGAGCAATATCTGTTAAGTTTGAGACTTGCTGAATCTCGAAACCGAAAGCATGGAATAAATCTAGTCCGAATAAATTGTTTGCTTTTTCGAAACTTGTCACGATTAGTTTTACATCTTTTATTTTGTTACCACACTTTGCTTTTGTATGTAACTCACCCAATATCGTTATTGGCTGTTGCCCAAAAGCATGTAACACTCGACGGCATTCACTTAACTTTGGAGAATTAATCTGTTTATATGTATTGCTATTAATTATCGAAACTGTGGCACAGATTATGAAATTAGATTATGTTGTTGCAAATTTCAGCATCAATCACGTTTTTGTTCATTTCCAATTTCACAACTCCGGTCACACTTTGTATATTGATATCAATAGAATTTACGATGTTTTTCGAATTGCTTTCGTACTGGTTTTTCTTTTGCGCGTCTTTATTCTTTTCGTTTTTGTCGTACGAAGCGTTATGTTTGCTTTGCATGCAAACAGCTGCTATATGTCCTTTCATCTCGCACTTGTGGCAAATCGCGTCGCGAAACTTGCATCTCTCTCTTGCAATAGAATGCCCGCATCCAGAACAAGACTTTGCACTATTCTTGAAATATTTTTGCTTGAACTGTTGCTGTTTTTTGGTATGCACCAAGTTCACTGTTATTTCACCACTGTCTTTGAGTGTTGCTACTGTTTTTGTAGTTGTTTCAAACGACTCAAAAATTGTAACGGACCGCGACAACATGACGTTTCATTTGATATTGTTCCGTTAATTTGTCAATCAATTGCTTGTATGTAAACGCAAGCAAGCAATCTGTACCAAATAAAGTTTTGAGAAGCTCAAAAATATCAGATCCAATCCTAGATAGAAAATAGGATTATTGTTTGTCTATATTGGTACAGCATATGCATGAAATTGTTGAAATAACTGTTGTTTGTATGATTCCCTGTTTTGTTTGTCCTTGTTAAAACTGTGGAACTGTGGACATATAGTCGATTCGCCCGGAATGCGGCTCGAACCACTAGCACTGTTCTGTTCTACGAATTCTGTCATCCACTTTTGCTGTTGCTCTAATAACTGTCTTGTAAAAAGTTGCTGTTTTTCTAGCAACGCTTTTATATTTACTTCGCTCGCCATCGTATTTAATGAACAAAATACCGACAACCGACTCGACAGTAATATTACACAAATTTGCACTTGAGGCTATAGCTTTTGAATTTCGCTTTAAATCCTCGTCGCCAATTGTTATGTTTGGGGTAATTCCAAATTAAACGCGTATTAATTATTAGAGCCAAGCGAACGTCTTCTTTATTTGAGTTGTAGAATGCGAGAGAGATAAATCAGGGATGGGAGTTATTCTTATCGATATATATGTAGTGTTAGACAATGGCGGATATTATTTTAAAAAAACTCGGAAAGCTACAGTCGGATGCAACCGACAGTAGGAGACCCTGTACTTTCCTTCGCACACACACACACTAACAAACACTAACACATGCACACATAGCGCAAAGTCACATGCAACCACACATACGCTCGCGCTCCATTCCCCTTACCTAGTACAGGGAATTGAATCTTGAATATCTCCGGTGTTTATTATCCGATTGAGCCACAACTCACAGCACAGATATGTACATATTATGATAAGATTATTGTACGCCAAATCACAAGTTTGTATCTTTATAATTGTGGGTGTGGCAGTTTTTCGCGGTTTTTGGGGGAGGGGAAGGAGGTATCAAAAATATAAAACAAACTTGATCTGCTTGCACTATAGGGGCATCTAACTGCCAAATATGATGTCTCTAGCTCTTACAGTTACCGAGATCTAGGTGTTCATACAGACGGACAGACGGACATACAGACGGACAGACGGACATGGCTAGATCGACTCAGCTCGTCGTCCTGATCAAGAATATATATACTTTATGGGGTCTGCCACGCCTCCTCATCATTTTCATGATGATCATTTTTTGCAGGATTAAAGCTTTAGATGCTTTGCATGTTTGGTGCAAGTTGCAGCCCAATCGGATAAGAAACACCGAAGATATTCGACAAACAATGTTCAGTACCAGGCATGTGGGTGGGGGAGGGGGGAAGCCACAGTGTACGCGGCTACTAGGGCGTATGCGTAATTTTTGATTGTGAGTTTGAATTTCTATTTGAGTATTGCTGATTGTTTGTATTTTGGTATATATGTATTTGTATGAATAAGTGTATGTGTGTGTGTATAAGTGCATGTGTATGTGTATGTGAGTATGTACATATATGCTGCTGCTATTATGGACTCCCAGGGCAAATCAAAGTACAGGGTCACCTACTGTCGGTTGCGTCCGACTGTAGCTTTGCGTCCGACTGTCGCTTTCCCTACTTTTTGATTGTGAGTATGAATTTCTGTATGAGTATTGGTTATTGTTTGTATTTGCGTGTATATTTGTATGTATAAGCACTAAGCATTCAATACATAGAGCTGTCAAATAGCCTAAAAAGCGGTACCATGAATTTTGCGACGATCAGGTCCAGCCAACATGCAACATGCGCGATCGAACATGCGACTGAGCAGCCAGCGCATGAGAAACTGGTTTCGGTCGAGTTGGACCAACGTCAGTCGAGTTGTTGTCAGTCTTGCACAGACGCTCGAACGGAAAGCACGGTCTGTGTCGAGCATGCGGATTTTTTCCGTTCAATGTGTTTGTGTGTATGTGTGCCTCATATGCGCATGTATGCTGCTGTGATGCCGACTTCATGCTTTCCTTTTTTGCCATTTCAGAGTCTCAGCGCAGAAATTTGTATACGCTTTGCCTGCGACTGAATCTTTATATGTATGTTGTTGTTGTCGGCTGAGCAAAACTGGTTTGGCCCAGTTTTGTTGTTTTTCGCCTTTGCTCGCGGGCTGTGCCTGCTTGCGGTCGATTGTTGTTGTTCTGGGTGTTTTGCTCGCGGGCTGTGCCTGCATGTGGTCGATTGTTGTTGATCTGGGTGTTTTGCAGCTTGTGTGCGATTGCACCTGCTCGATCGCTATAGCTTTGATTTATTATGAGGTCTCGCTTCGCGAGAACGCAGGGGGCAAAGCCCCCTAGTTATGTATATGTATGTAACTAAATTATGTATATGTATGTAACTAAATTAAAAATGTACGCACATACATAATTATTAAAGTTTAAGCATAATACCATTTACAATAGAATTTAACAACTAATTAAAATTGATTAAAATTACATTAAAACATTACTGTAAAAAATATAAAAAATTGTAAAGTTAGGAAGAGTAATGTAATTGAATTCGCAATAAAATTTGCTGAATTTTGAATATAATATGTCTATACTAATTGTTAATATTAAAAAAAGGAACAAATACTCATAATAAATCAAAGCTATAGCGATCGAGCAGGTGCAATCGCACACAAGCTGCAAAACACCCAGATCAAAACAATCGACCGCAGGCAGGCACAGGCCGCGAACAAAACACCCAGAACAACAACAATCGACAGCATGCAGGCACAGGGGCCTCGAGCAAAGGCGAAAAACTGGGTAAAACCGGTTTTGCTCAGCCGACAACAACAACATACATATAAAGGGTCAGCCGCAGGCAAAGCGTATACAAATTTCTGCGCTGAGACTCTGAAATGGCAAAATAGGAAAGCATGAAGTCGGCATCACAGCAGCATACATGCGCATATGAGGCACACATACACACAAACACATTGAACGGAAAAAATCCGCATGCTCGACACAGACCGTGCTTTCCGTTCGAGCTAGTGTTGGGTTGCTCATGAGTGAGTGAACAAAACTGAGCTGCTCACTAAACTGAACAAGTGAACAAGTTCTTCACTAATTGTTCACTTTTGCTCAGTTACTGAACAGCTCTTGCTCACTGCTCAGTTGCTCACCTACTGAACAGCTCT
>JAWNNL010001040.1:0-19982 GCA_035045005.1 Liodrosophila aerea
GTCGCCAAAGAAGTGCGCCGAGGGAGTAGTAACGTCGCCAAAGAGGTGCGGCGTGGGAGCAAAATAACGTCGCCGATCAAGGACGACGTGGAAGCAGAGGAACGTCGCCGAAGGAATGCGTCGTTGGGAGCGTCAGCCGCCAGGAGCACCAAGCAGATATCAAAGCAAGTTAACATAAGTTTTTCGTTATTTACTTATTAATAACTTCAGGCAAAATGGCAGATAGAGCTAAGTTGTCAGATTTGAGCAAAGATATGATTGATCCAGGAAAGTTAGCGGATAGATTAGATAAAAATGTAGAAGAGCTCACAAAGTACCTTGAGGAGACTGAAAAGCTAATAGGTAGGTCTACACCAAGTAGATATAGGGTTCGAAAGAAAATGATTGAATTTCGTTGGGAAAAAATAAACAAAATGATTGGCGAATTGGCATATTATAACATTTATGTACATAAAGATGTTAGTGAGCTAGAATTCGACAAAAAAAATGTTATGGTCGAATTAGAAAACTTTATACCAGAAAGTAGCACGGTCAAGGTAGAGAATAAGAGGAAAATTGTTTTTTCGGATCAGTTTAATAGGCTTATTCAGTTGCCTATGTTAAACAATGATTCCGCGAAGCATATTAAGTATTACATTGATACGATTAATGAAGCTTCTTATTTAATAAAGGTAATAACAAATCTAACCGATGATGTAGATATTGTGATTGCTCAAGAAATATTAAACAAATTTAATAGAGAAACGATGCAGTTATATGAAACACATACAAAAAGGACAGTAGAAGTACAATCATTGTCTGATGTGTTAGATTATTTAAAACATCGTTTAATTTCGTTGTGTTCAACAGAAAGCGAAGACGTGAGAAAATTTTTTTTGGGGCCGCGAGAGATAAAGTTTGAATCTTTGGAAAATATTGTTGAAACTTCTTGTAATGTTAAAAAAGGGGATAGTGACTCCTATGAAATAAAAGAGATCGGGGTAAAGTTTACGGAGCAGCCACAAATTAAGGCACTTCTTGATCCTGATCTTGTAAAAGAGAATAATTCCACTATTGAAGCCAACAACAGAAATGGAAACAATAGTTGTAACACCTATACGGTGAATGGCAACAACGGCATAGAATTAACCAAATCTGTTAATTCTGATGACCAAACGCCAGTTATAGTAAAAACGTTGGAAAACAGTAAAGACACCAACGAGGAAGATATTATTTTGGCAAATAGAAAAGTTAGCAAGTATAGTGACAAGTCAGAATCCTACAAAAAGGAGCCACATCTGGCTAAAAAGAAAAAGTTACTCTCACAACTGTTAATAAACAGGGATAGTGAGTCCAATATACCCGCAACTGAATCAACAAAAAAGATTCGCCGGTCTGTAGTTCGACTAAAGCGTGTGAAGCTGTCGACACCAAGATCAACCATAGCACCTAAAGCATCTAAAACTGCTAAGCCAGTTGCGAAAAAGGTTAAAATATTTTACAGAGATTCGGAGAATGAATATAAAGCCAGAACTTTGAAGCGTGTTCGACGCGAAAAAAGTGTTAGCGAGGATTACAATTACAGTGGGCAACGTAAACGTAGAAATTTTACTATTAAAATACCTAAGTTAAGTTCGTATATTTAGTATTTTTAGCAACTATTGCAAACTCAAAGATGGTCACACTGGTCTTATGCTTGTGTTCTTCACATCGTTTTGTATTCACCTTCCTTCTTGCTTTTCGTCGTCGCGACAACATGAAATAGACGCGCATAATAAACATTATAATTTTCACATCTACTGCGTTTTACTTGGTAACACAAGGTCCCTCTAACAGGTTATGGGCCCAGGGCCTATGTGAATAGTGAAAATGAGTGGTCAAGGGCTATATGCCATAGACAAATTGGACGGTGAAAATTATGCGACATGGGTTGTCCATATGAAAAGCATTTTGGTGCATAATGACTTGTGGTCGGTTGTGTGCGGGAGACGCGTAAAAAACGAAAACGACACTGTGGAGCAAAAGGAAGATTTTGACATAAAACACGAAAAGGCACTAGCAGATATATTGCTGGGTGTAAAGGCGTCGCAGTTGAATTTTGTGAAAAACAGTGTTTCGTCCAAGGCCGCTTGGGACAGTCTCGCCGCGATTTACAAACCGCGTGGACCAGCAAGAAAAATATGCCTGTTTAAAAAGTTGCTTCGGTTATGCTTGTCGGAAAAGTCCGGAGTGCAAAGCTATATAACCGAGTTTTCAGATATCGCGGATAAGCTGAAAGAAATTGAAATGGATGTTCCGGAAGATATACTTTCAATATTGTTGCTTTCGGGGCTGAGTAAATCGTTTGAAAGTTTCGTTGTAGCGATCGAAACACGCGAGCAGTTGCCATCTTTGTCTGACCTTAAGGCGAAAATTGTTGAAGAAGGAGAGAGACAAAAGATGAGCGGCGATAAAACGGACCAGGCTGTACAGCAAGTTTTCGTGTCGCGAACGAATGGCGCCGGTAAAAAGAATTCGCAGGAAAAGCAAAGCGCAAAGAAGAACAAAAAATGTTTTCGATGCGGCAAAGAAGGCCATTTCATTGCACAGTGCAAAGAAAAGGAAAAGATCGACGGCGAAAAGCAAGCGTTTGCAGTACTCGCGAATGTGCGTGAAAACGGAATGATGACGAAATCAATGTGGTGTCTGGACAGTGGTGCGACAGCTCACATGTGTTGTGTTCGGTCATGGTTCGTGGAATTTAAAGAGCACAAAGAAAAGATTTTACTTGCGGGCGAAAATTTCATATTTTCTGAAGGTGTTGGCACGGTTCGATTTAATTCGGGAAATTATAGCATAGAGCTATTGAACGTGTTGTATGTTAAAGAACTACAAGCTAATTTCATGTCAATAACAAAAGCTGTCGAGCACGGGTGCAAAGTCATTTTTGGCAAAGAAAGTGCCATAATAAAGAACAGTAAAAATGCAGTAATACTTAAAGCTATCAAATATTGTGACCTTTTTGTTATTGATAGCAAAATGAACAAGTGTATGTATGCAAAAAATGATGAATTGTGGAAATGGCACTACCGCTTTGGACATTTAAACATGGCAAGCTTAAAGAAGATGTCAAGTGAAGGAATGGTCCATGGTTTAAAGTTGAACAATAATAGTATTGACGGAATTGACAATTGCGAAACTTGTGCGAAAAGCAAATTGAGTGTTAAACCATTTCCAAAAGTATCCGAAAATCGTGCGAAAGAGGTATTGAGTCTAATTCATACAGACATTTGTGGACCAATAAACAAGCCCTCAGCTGGAGGCGCTCGCTATTTCGCAACATTTATAGACGATTGTTCGCGATATACATCTGTGTATTTTTTGACGACACGCGATCAAATTCTGAATGCTTTTAAAGATTTCGTTTTGCAAACCGAAAGGCAATTTGAAAAAAAGGTAAAAGTAGTTCGTAGCGACAATGGTCGGGAATATTTGAGTCGCGATTTCGAGAATTTTTTGTCAGAAAACGGTATCCGGAGGCAGCTAACCGTACCTTACACTCCTCAACAAAACGGAGTCGCTGAACGCGCCAATCGAACGTTGGTCGAAATGGCAAGAAGTATGCTCGTGCACTCTGGTATGAGCGAAACATTTTGGGCTGAGGCAGTGCGAACAGCAGCATATTTGCGGAATAGGTCGGAAACAAAAGCGCTAAGCGGAAAGACGCCATACGAGGTATGGACTGGCAAGAAGCCATGTGTGTCGCATTTGCGTATTTTTGGCTCAAAAGCGATTGCTTTAAATAAAGGTCATAACATGAAATTTAGAGCAAAAGGAATAGAACACATCATGATTGGCTATTCGATGACAGCTAAAGCCTATCGATTGTATAGTCCAGAGTCGAAGAAAGTTATTGAAAGTCGAGACGTGACATTTCTGGAAAATAACTACGGTACGTGCACGGGCGAGAAGAAGGAGATCTTTCTATTTGATGACTTGGAGGCACGTGGTGAAAAGGCGGAGGCTATTCGTGCGGAGGAGCAACATATAAGGAATCCGTCGCTAGATCCTGATCTTGAAACAGACGAAGGAGATGGCGACTTTGAGCAATCTGATCACTACGAGAGCGCAGCTAGTGATGCGTCCGAATCAGCGGCACCTGAACCTATGGTACCATGTGAAGTTCGAGGTCCAGGTCGCCCAAAGATGATACGTACGGGAAAACCAGGTCGACCCCGAAAGGGATACAACGTTTTGAACATGTTGAAGGCGGAGGATATCATAATTCCGGCGAATATGAATGATGTCAACAAGTCCAAACTGAATCAGCAGTGGTCAGCATCTATTCAGAAGGAGATCGACGCACTGGAAGCTAACAAGACATGGGAGCTTGTAGACTTGCCAGAAGGCAAGAAAGCGATTGGCTGCAAATGGGTGTTTGGTGTGAAGGTTGACAAAGACGGCTATGTAGAGCGATTCAAATCCAGATTGGTGGCTAAAGGATGCGCCCAACATTATGGTGTCGACTATTTTGAAACATTCTCCCCGGTAGTCAGATACTCGTCTATAAGAATGATCATTGCCCTCGCGGTAAAGAAGAAGCTGCACATGCATCAAATGGACGTGTCGTCGGCTTACTTAAATAGTGAGCTATCTGAAGATGTATACATGAAGCAGCCCGATGGATTCATGAGTGATGAATTCCCGAACAAGGTGCTGAAGCTCAAGAAGTCGCTTTATGGGCTCAAGCAGAGCGGAAGAGTGTGGAATGCCAAGTTAGATGCATCTCTAAAAAAGCTTGGTTTCATTCCATGTGTCAGCGAGCCTTGCGTTTATACGCGCAATGGGCAAGGTAATATTAATATCATTGCTGTTTATGTAGATGATTTTTTAATCGCCAGCTCAAAGAAGGATGACCTAATGAACATAAAAGCGTCAATAGCAAGCGAGTTCGACGTAGTCGATGGTGGTCAGCTAAACCACTTTTTGGGCATCGAAGTGGAGCGTGTAGGAGAGACGGGCAACATAAGCATTGGGCATAAGCAGTATGTCGAGCAGATGCTTCATACATGGGGCATGTCGTCATGTAAGCCTGTAGCTACACCTCTGGAGGCTGGGTATCAAACCAAGTGTGATAACCTGGACTGCAAGGCTATTAACGAAACAGAATATCAGTCGTTAATAGGTACTTTAATGTACTTGGCGATAACGACTAGGCCAGATATCTTGCATTCTGTAAGTAAACTGGCGCAGCGGAACGCAAATCCACACAGAGAGCATGAGGTCGCAGCAAAGCGTGTGCTACGTTATTTAAAAGGCACAGCTGATCTGAAGATCCATTACCAGGATACGGGAAAGCCGCTGCATGGATGCGTGGACGCAGACTGGGCCAATGATTCGATAGACCGCAAATCGTACAGCGGTTACGTATTCCTTGATGCAGGCGGCGCTATTTCGTGGGAGTCTAAAAAGCAAAGTCTCGTGGCGTTAAGCAGCACTGAAGCCGAATACGTCGCATTGTCTACTGCGGCTAGGGAGGCTACATATCTTAAGAAAGTTTTACATGAAATGGGGTTCAAAGATAATAAGTCGATTATTTTGTATTGTGACAACCAAAGTGCACAATGTCTTGCTAAGAATCCAATTTTGCATAAGCGTAGCAAACATATAGATATAAAATACCATCATGTAAGGGAGCTTTGTTCAAAAAATGAAATTGATATTCGATATATTTGTACTAATGATATGACTGCCGATGTTTTGACAAAGAACTTACAAAAGCTTAAACATGTTAAATGCACTACTGAAATGAATTTATATTAATATGTTATGAAGTTTGTAATCGTTGAGAAGGAGTATTAAAATACCTAAGTTAAGTTCGTATATTTAGTATTTTTAGCAACTATTGCAAACTCAAAGATGGTCACACTGGTCTTATGCTTGTGTTCTTCACATCGTTTTGTATTCATTCCTTCTTGCTTTTTCGTCGTCGCGACAACATGAAATAGACGCGCATAATAAACATTATAATTTTCACATCTACTGCGTTTTACTTGGTAACACAAGGTCCCTCTAACATTTACGAATCAACAGGGCAATAATGCCAAGGAGGAAAATAAGGTGCTCACTCAGGTGAAGAAAGGGGTACTAAAAAAGCTAAAGCAGCACATTTTTAATAACTGGTCAGAAAAATTCATTTATTGGATGGGTTTTCACCATCGCAAGAATATAAGTTAGGGAGAGTGGACAACATGCAAATTAAATGTCAAAAAGGTAGTAGATTCTAAAAATTATTGACAAATTCTTAGTAGCTCATTATACTTTTCAATCAGAAAGATAGGAAGCTATAACCGCAATTAATGTAGGAGAAATGATTCAATGTCACCGATCAATCACATGTTTGAAATAGAACAGATCAATAAAGAATTAAAAAATTGTAAGGAAAATCATGTCAAATTAAAGTAATTTAATTTTCACCATGTATCTGCGCATACATAATTAATAATAGTAATTATTATCTCAATTGTATTAAGTGTTTATACAATAAAACAATGTAAAACAATGTAGTGTTCGTCTACTACAGGCCATCACCTTTGCTGGTCCTTTGCAAGATGTTCAAACATGAACATAGAATATATGTTTAATGTTATATTCTATCACATTAATAAGTCTGCCAGTGAGCCTAGACATTGCATTGAGATTAGGCTCACTAGACAGATAATAAAAGATAATAGAGTCCAGACTAGACCTAAGCAATTAAGACACAGATAGCAGTCTGGACTCAGATATGGGAAATACACCCTAGCAAGGGAAAACCCTGAACATAGGAAAACTACCTAAGAGATAAGATAAGATGGAATTCTACCTAAGCTGAATGTAAGATGTAAATGTAGAATGTAAAGTAATATGTATGCCCAAGAAAGGGTCTAATAAAAGTATGACTGACACTGGTCAGTCAGTTGTTATTCCGCACTCAAACCGAGCGCAAGTGTCCTTTCTTCGCTCGGCAAACGGGAGTTGTTATTTAGCTTATTCTACCGAGCGCAAGAACTATTCTCTCTTCGTTCGGCAAGCGGCAACCTCCACCATTTTGTGTCTTGTACAATATAAGAGACGTTTAAAAGTACAGTCAAATAGCATATACAAGCCACCTTTTTTTGGTGGTCCTTTGCAAGATGTTCAAGCATAAACATAGAAGATAAGATGTATATTAATAGCAAAATAAAGCAACAGCTGCAAACGATAAATGTCAAAATATGTTCAAGTATGGACATTAAGAAATAATCACATGTATAAGAAATATGTAAAACGATAACGCAGATTACTAGCTGCATATCATATATCAACAGCGGCAGGCCACAATCTTTGGGCCTTGCAGTAGATAATATTACAGACTTGACCTAAGTAAACAGAACACATATGTAAAACTAGAATGTGGATAACAGAGACACAAACTATATGCACATAAGAAGGAAATGTTAGTACATAGTTACGCTGTACCTAAGCATAGATAAGTAACATATTGTACATGATATTATACATAACCCAGAAATGATATATAATAAAGAAGCCTGGCTACGCGCCGGCAGTAGTCGATCAACTCCAAACCTCGCTGGTCTTTCTTTTGTTCTCTGAACATTTGGTCCTTCGAGCATTCTGTCGTTTTCCCCCACCAGTGGTAAGAGACGCAGAATTTAACCAGCACCTTAAAATACGTCAGTTATACGTTTAAAGGTTGCTATAATTTTTGTTCTGTAATGAATGTAAGCATAGATAAGTAACATATTGTACATGATATTATACATAACCCAGAAATGATATATAATAAAGAAGCCTGGCTACGCGCCGGCAGTAGTCGATCAAACTCCGAATCTCGCTGGTCTTTCTTTTGTTCTCTGAACAATAGTAATGGCAATAAAGTTACCTAAAACTTATATTAAAACAAATGTTATACTCTTAATTCCTTTGCCAAACAATACTTTTATACAAATTGACGAAGAAAATTTATTAATTGTAGAAATACAACAAAAAACATATGACTATGAACCAAATTTAATATTTAAAGAACTTAAACCAAGTAAAAGTTGCACATTATTAAGCAATTGTAAATTCATATACAATAACAAAACAAGTATAGAAGAAATAGATGACCAATCCATAATAGTCAAAAATGCAGTAAATGAAAAAATTACACAAAATTGCGACAATAGAAAAAATTTATTAAAAGGGAATTATTTAATTCAATTTACAAATTGTGAAATCAAACTATTATCAGACACTTTCACTAATGAACAAATAGAATTCTATGATAGATTTTATTACCCAACAAACATGTTAAATTAAACGTACAAAAACACTATTAATTTTGATCAGTTCACAATAAATAACTTTGAAAATCTGAAAGAAATATCTGAAATAAAATATCAAAAGAAAGCAACATATAGTATAATTTGTTGCATTTTGCTATCGAATATCGATACGAGACAGATGGGGCGACAAGAAGCTTGCGAGGTGGCAACGCCGAAACGCAAGAGAGTGCTCAACCGTTTCGCTCAGCCGCCAAACGGGAACCATTCAAATGCCCTTGAAGTTGCCCGGGCACTGACCTTTTTTTCTTCCTTTTTGGTGTAAACGCAAATCAAGGAACGGGATAATAAGGAACGGAAAAGGGAGGGATAAGTTTACCGCCACTCCATAGCGTAGATAGAATTAGGCAGATCAGAGCAAATAAAACCGCCAGTCAACGCAGAAGCAAGCTGCTCCGTGCAAGGAGAAAAAAATAAGAACTAAGAAAAACAAATTGTAAGTCAGAATTAGGCAGCAAAAAAAGATTTTATATTTATTGCAATTATATATATTATACAGTGCTGGCTCGGTCAAGAGACGACCAGACCGAGCCACTATTATTTTGGACAGTCTATATATTTCTGGATTTCTGCACATTTTGGATTTTCTGGATATCTGCACATTTTGGATTTTCTGGATTTCTGCACATTTTGGATATTCTATATAATTTTTTGATTTTCTGGATTCTGCACATGTTGGTCATTTCGGATTTTGCACATTTCTGGAATCAATCTTGGATTTATGGGATTTCTGCACATTGGATAATTTAAACGGATTCAATACATAGGGATATATTCTGACGTGGACAATTGGAAATCACGAACAGCGAGCATATCACCATCACCACACGCCGTATTTGTTGGCAGCAATCTGGACGACACCGGTGAGTTTGTTCCAATTACATATTGCCCTTGGTGATAGACCCGCACGCTCCTAAGGCGGCTGCATGAAAGCACGGTGATTCGCGGTGGATCATAGCGATCATCCAGGCGTACAAAGCGAGCATTAATCTCAGCTATTTAGCTGCCATGTACAAAGAGAAAGTGAGATAATTAAGAAAAAAAAAGCAATAGTGTATAATTCGGGTTAGAATTACCATAAATGTCAAGCAGGAGATGAGCCAAATCAAGGCGACGTCGGTAGCGACATATAAGTATCTATGAAAAGTGAACAAAAAAATTTAAATTCAGTAAATACATTCGTCTCTTAACAAAAAAGGCACGCATTACACTGCCACTATACCTGAACTCCCCTTTTGAGCTCTTGAGGCAGGGTTAAGGTAGTTTTAATACATCTACATACATACTAATAAACCTCCCGCGCCGATCCTTGTTTAAAAGGCCACCTTGACTGCAGGTTTATCGCCTCCATTAAGAATGTGTACACCTTAAGTAGGATAGAAAATATAATTATTAAAAATAAGAAATAAATAATGAAATTGAAATTGAAATGAGAAAACAAAATATGAAGTTTGAGTAGGTCCTAGTGGGGAGAGAGAGAACGCGATGACCGCCATGGGATGAAGCATCTAAGTTGATGGCCAGTAGAGGGAGACATGCGAAGAATGTCTCAGGTAGGGCGGGTGCGTCGGATTCCGGGCCGGAGTCCAGAATGGCCATGGATCCGTAAATGTCAATGTTTCCTTTTTTTTTTATTTTCAGCCGTTGTGTATAAAACAATTTATTTGTCTATCCTCGTATTCTGCTGTAGTTTGTTTTGTTTTTCTGATTTTCGCACAGCTGTTTTTTTGTTGTTGTTGTGTTAGTGAAGGAAGTTAATGTATATCGATAGTGTCTGTTGATCGATTGATGTTCATTGTGCGAACTAGGGGCCAGGGTCGGACAACACCCAAAGAGATTCCGATGAGCAGCCGGCCAGCCCACAGAGTAACAACTAGTTCTGTAACAATATGGCGCCCAATTTCAAATCCAGAACCCGGAGATTGTCATACCGGTGACAATCGAAGGGCAATGGCTGAAAAAAAAATAATAAGAACAGCAATTAACACAGACGCAGAAGGAAATTTGTCCGACTCCAGCACCAATCCGTCTGATGTCTTATATAGCACAGATAAAATGCTTATAATCGCGCGGGAGTGGTTGGTGCTGAAGCCGCACAAATCCAAGTAGGTAACAAGAAGCAGCATTCACAAATAGAGCAGAGGATCCAGATCTGTCATGGATGTGGCTGGTATGTCACCTTTACCCAAAAGGGCGAAACGTTTGCGACTGCATAGCTGTGATAATAATGGAAATCCTGTGATATAAACTGTGATAATAGAGTAGGTGTGTAATTTTGTCAATTAATTTATTTATGACTATTCATGTATATATGAAACTTGTTTTGTTTTACATTTTTTTATGCCACTATAATATGCTGTCCTTAGTTTTAGTAGAGCTTCGACAAAATGGTGACCCAGACGAACTTCTTTCGAGCTGCGTAGCATCAGAAACAGCATACGTAGGGAGCCTGAAAATGTAAAGCAAAAATTTAAGTTAGTACACAGATAGGGTTATTTGGATGTGATTTATCGTCTAGGATGATAAATTTAATCATCGAAGAAATCCTTAAAATGTAGTCCATGGCCAATTCACGAGCGTAGAAACTACTGGTCGTCCCATGGGTGGATAGCGTCTCTCTCTCCCAAATTTGTATATGAAAAGAAGGAAAACATATAAAAATAAATCAGACGGATTCAATTCAGTGTAGTTAGATGTTTTGTGAGTATAGGTTGGTTGTGAGTTTTGGTTTCTATTTATTTATTATTTTTGTTATTTATTTATGATTTTTTTGTTATTTATTTATTTCTTATTTCTTTTCTAATTTATTTATTATTTTTTTGGGTGTTATATATATTTAGTTAATATTTTTTAGGCGAATATATTCATACACGTTTAGACATAAGCAAAAGATTAGGGCAAAGGTGAAAGAAAAGGAGCAAGAGCAAAACATATCAGTATGTCCAGACATCATGCTAGCGATGGGGAATCGGAGTGCGATGGAGCGAGGGTACATCCGCCGCCTCGTGCATCAGTAGCGCTACAGCGAACACCAGTAGGTGGATTTTCCGGATTTCCCGAAAGGAATCCACCACCGGCCAACGAGTGGACACCGAGTCCTCCTAGAGGCGAGCCAGACAAAGAGGGAGGCGCGACAACATTCCCCAGACCGGAAACAAGACCATCAGGCGTAGATTCGGCCACAGCCTCCGCCGTCAACATAGTAGTAGCTCAGGCCCATGAAACTCTCCGACAGACCATGGTGAGCGGAGTCGGAGAGGCACTCCGAGAAGAGATACGACAGGGTTTCATGGAAATGATGAAACTGATGAACGACGTGATCAGGCCTGTCACAACAGCAACGGCTCAGCGACCCACCAGTCATTTAATTGACTTGGAAGAGCAGACATCGGCAGAGGCTGCAACCCGAACCGAAGCAATGCAGCATAATACTGGAACCAGGACTGTTCCACCAAAGCCACCGAGAAGAGCCGAACAGTTAGGGCATGATGAGCACAGCAGTTCGGTATACGGGGGATCTCCGCGGGCGTGGAACTGGCGCAACCCAGATCACCAGAACTTCCGGACAGAGAACAGACGAACTGGAGAACATAGAGATCATGAAAGATGGGGCAACAATGGAAGGGATTCAACTTACATGAAAATAGAGCGCTGGAACGTTAGTTTCGATGGCCAGGATCCACGAAACAGCGTTGAAGACTTCGTGTTCCGACTGGAGTTCCTCCAAAGGCAATACCAATGTCCTTGGCGCGAAGTCTTACGCGCATTCCACGTATTGTTGTCTGGCCGGGCCAGAGAATGGTATTGGACCCACGTGCGACGCTGCCGGGTCGATAACTGGGATCAGTTAAGACGGGCTTTGCTGGAACGGTTTAGAGGCTACCAAACAGAGCACGAAGTGATGCAGGAACTGTTGCAGCGAGAACAGCAAACTGGTGAAGCCGTGGATGACTACATCCATCACATGCGTCAGCTGGCAAGCCGCTTCCAGAAGCCATTAAGCGATCGGCAGCTGGTGAAAATAATAAAGAGAGGATTGAAGGAGGGCATCGCAAAATATGTTTATGCAATGGACATACTCACCATAGACGAATTGCGACAGGAGTGCATCGAGGTAGAGCGAACTGCGGGAAGAAAAGGGCGCAGTTTCCACGTGCAACAGCAACGTTATTCACAACCGAGCAGACCCGCGGTGCATGAGGTAGACGTGCCGCCACCGGATAATGAAGTCGAAGAGGTGAATCGGCTCCGACAACCTAGCAGGACCTTCACGTGCTGGAATTGCAGCCAGCCCGGACATGGCTTCCGCGATTGCCCATCCAGGGAGCGGAAAATTTTCTGAAACGCGAGCACGAGCGCATCGAGAGTGGGACAGATGCGTTCGCAGACGGCAACAGCCGAGAAATGATCCCAGCGAAACCCCTGAATATTTCAATAGATAATAAGAATAAATTTGATAATAAATTAGTAAGATTAATAATAAAAACAGTCGGACACAACCGACAGTAGGTGACCCTGTACTTTGATTTGCCCTGGAAGTCCATAATAGCAGCTGCATATATGTACATATTCACATACACATACACATGCACTTATACACACACACATACACTTATTCATACAAATATATACTAAAATACAAACAATAACCAATACTCATACAGAAATTCAAACTCACAATCAAAAATCACGCATACGCCCTAGTGGCCGCGTACGCTGTGGTAAATTTGAGGGGGAGGGGATGAGATATCAAATTAAAAACATAAACTTGGCCTGCCTATGTAATACACGAAGCAAACAAAAAAAAAATTACGTCTCTAGCTCTTATAGTTTCCGAGATCTCGGTGTTCATACAGACAGACGGACAGACAGACAGACAGACAGACAGACAGACGGACATGGCTACATCGACTCAGCTCGCCGTCCTGATCAAGAATATATATACTTTGTGGGGTCTGCCACGCCTCCTTCTGCCTGTTACACACAAATGTCATTTGCACAAACTTAATAGACCCTTTTGTACTTTTTTAAAGTACAGGGTCTAATTAGCGGCTTACCGTATGAAGAGCGGATCCGCATCTATCTAGAAACCAGAAACCGAATCTATAATAATCACCAGCTGGAGGGTATGAGAGTAGTCACCAGGCGAATCAAAAAGGCGCGGGAAAGGTTCCGACAACGGAAGAGGTGCAGACGGCAAGTGGTAGAGGCCGTGAGACGGCAAGAAAACGAAGATCAGCGCGTCTTTGCCGTAGTAGAGGTATCTGGGCAAGAGATGAGGGGGCTCTTGGACACCGGGGCGTCTGTCAGCTTGCTAGGGCGGGGATGCAGGGAGTTGGTGCAGCATTTAGACTGGCCAATGCAGCCATACGCATCCACCGTAAGGACAGCAGCGGGAGCAGATCGGCCAATCTTGGGTAGAGTAGTCCTGCCTGTAAAATACAAAGAACAGGTCAAACAAATAGTATTTTACATGTGTCCAGACTTGCAGCAGGAACTCTACCTTGGTATTGACTTTTGGAGAACCTTTGACCTGGCGCCTGACGTGCTTGGCCCAACGGCTGCGTCAAATGAAAAGTTAGATGCGTCTGAAGTGGCGAAACTAGGCCATAGTCTGGAGCATTACCGAGGCGAGGAAGCCCATACACCAGAAACCGACAGTTGGCAAATGAAAAAGGAAGAAAGTGATCTATTAGAAAGCGTAAAAGAAAAATTTCCGCAATTCGAAAGAGATGGATTAGGTAAAACTCACCTGATGAAACATAAAATCCAACTTGTAGAAGGTACAGTGCCAGTCAAGGATAGACACTATCCATTATCACCGGCAAAGCAGGAAATAGTATGGGCTGAAGTCGATAAGATGCTGCGACTGGGCATTATCGAGGAGAGTGAGAGTCCATGGAGCAACCGGACTACGATCGTGATGCGCCCGGGTAAAAACAGATTCTGCCTGGATGCAAGAAAGCTAAACGACGTCACCGTGAAGGATGCTTATCCGTTGCCATGCATCGAAGGAATCCTGTCCCGCATTGGAGAAACGCACTATATTTCCAGCGTGGATTTAAAATTCGCGTTTTGGCAAATAGAAATGGACGAGACCAGCAAATCATACACGGCTTTCACGATCCCCGGACGACCGTTATATCAATTCCGTTGCATGCCGTTTGGTCTCTGTAATGCTGCGCAACAATTATGCAGACTAATGGATAAAGTTATACCGGCAAATATAAGATCCAACGTGTTTGTCTATTTAGATGATTTGCTGATAATCTCTGCAGACTTCGAGACCCATTTAAAGTACTTGGGAGTAGTGGCAGAGTGCTTAAAGAATGCCAATCTCACCATCGGCATGGCAAAGTCAAAGTTCTGCTTTAAAAGTCTTAACTATTTGGGGTTCGTCATCGGCGGAGGCATGCTTAAGATGGATGCGAGTAGAGTAGATGCAATCCGAAGGATTCCAACTCCAAAGACTTCGCAGAGATCGCCGTACCATTAACAAACGCTCTGAAAAAGACAACAGGAAAGTTTGTGCTAGATGACGAAGCAAATAAGGCGGTAGAGTATTTAAAACAGGCACTCACCACGGCACCAGTCTTAGTGCACGCCGATTTTAAAAGACATTTTTTTGTACAATGTGATGCGTCCCACGCAGGTGTAGGTGCAGTTTTATTTCAGCTGGATGACGAAAAGCAGGAGCGTCCCATAGCTTTCTTTTCAGCAAAACTAAACAAACATCAGCTGAATTACACGGTGACCGAGAAGGAGTGCTTGGCGGCAAAATTGGCGATTCACCGATTCCGACCGTATTTGGAGATGATGCCGTTCACGGTAATCACAGATCATGCAAGCCTGCAGTGGCTCATGAATCTGATGGTCACTGGAGCTGCAGGCGTTCCCATTTAAGATGGAGTATCGGAAGGGAGCCGATAATGTCGTCGCTGACACGCTGTCCAGGAGTGCAGACGAACTGCATATGATGCCAGAAGCGCTAGCTGGGTTCGAAACTCTGGAATTCGAGAAAAAAGAATATAAGCAACTGATCAAAGAAATAGAGAAGGAAAAGGAAAGATTACCTGATCTGAAGGATCTAGGTGGCTACATTTTCAAGCGGATGGCACGCGAGGTTCTCGAGGACGAGATCGAAGGTCAGGAGTGGAAGCTCTGGATACCTGAGACGCTCACGGCAGGTATCATAGAACAAGCACATGCAGATCCCACAGCAGCTCATGGTGGAGTAGCAAAGACGCTGCATTCGTTGCGAAGGCAGTATTACTGGCCCGATATGGCGATACAAGTGCGCAACTACATACGGAGCTGTGACGTGTGCAAAGAGACGAAGGCACAAAACTACCGTATGCAAGTGGAAATCGGGGAGGAAGTGCAGACAAGTCGACCGTTCCAGAAATTGTATATCGACTTTCTGGGGAAATATCCACGGTCCAAGCGAGGCCATGCTTGGATATTTATAGTAGTAGATCACTTCGCCAAGTTTGTGTTCTAAAAAGCAATGAAGGAGGCGTCGGCATCTGCAGTGGTTGATTTCCTGGTTTACGAAGTTTTTTTTAAATTCGGAGTACCAGAAATCATCCACTCAGATAATGGGAAGCAGTTCGTATCGAAGACCTTCGAAACGATGGTGGAGGCCTTTGGTGTGACACAGCAGAGCAACGCCGCCGAACGTGTGAACCGCACAGTACTGGCTGCAATACGTACATATTTAGAAAGCGATCATCGAGAGTGGGATATGTACTTGCCTGAAGTGGAGGTAGCGATCCGGAATGCCGTACATAGCGCCACAGGGGTTACTCCATTCTTTGCCGTATTTGGGCAACACATGTACCTTAACGGCGCAAGCTACAAGCTAGCGAGGAGGCTGCGGTCACTGTCCGACCACGAACTCTCCGACTTGGATGCGAAGGACAAGCTAGCGGTGATCCGGGACCAAGTGAAGCAGAATCTCCACACGGCATTCGACCGAAGTCGCCAGAGGTATGACCAACGGGCGCGTAAGCTGAGTTTGGAACCGGGACAGGAAGTATGGCGACGCAACTTTGCGCTGAGCAACTTCAGCAAACAATTCAATGCAAAGTTTGCAAGGAAATTCCTAAAGGCCAGAGTCATCAGGACAGTCGGCAATAATGCATACGAGCTGGAAGATCTGCAAGGACGAAAGTTAGGAGTGTACCATGCAAAAGACTTACGAGCATAACAGCGTCCTGGAACATCAGAACATCCGTCTTTCCACTTTGTTTTACACCGCTGGATTGGAGTGATATGGCAGGATCCAGCAATTGGGTTAATCTCGGGTCGTGGGTGTAGCCTACGTTGGGCAGCTCCATAAACATGCCGGCTGCGTCAAGTAGAGACAAACAGCAAAATACGCACGCAGGTTGCGCGTATAAACAAGGCACTTCAACCTTCGTGGTGGTGTTGCATTTTGCTATCGAATATCGATACGAGACAGATGGGGCGACAAGAAGCTTGCGAGGTGGCAACGCCGAAACGCAAGAGAGTGCTCAACCGTTTCGCTCAGCCGCCAAACGGGAACCATTCAAATGCCCTTGAAGTTGCCCGGGCACTGACCTTTTTTTCTTCCTTTTTGGTGTAAACGCAAATCAAGGAACGGGATAAAAAGGAACGGAAAAGGGAGGGATAAGTTTACCGCCACTCCATAGCGTAGATAGAATTAGGCAGATCAGAGCAAATAAAACCGCCGGTCAACGCAGAAGCAAGCTGCTCCGTGCAAGGAGAAAAAAATAAGAACTAAGAAAAACAAATTGTAAGTCAGAATTAGGCAGCAAAAAAAGATTTTATATTTATTGCAATTATATATATTATACAGTGCTGGCTCGGTCAAGAGACGACCAGACCGAGCCACTATTATTTTGGACAGTCTATATATTTCTGGATTTCTGCACATTTTGGATTTTCTGGATTTCTGCACATTTTGGATATTCTATATAATTTTTGGATTTTCTGGATTCTGCACATGTTGGTCATTTCGGATTTTGCACATTTCTGGAATCAATCTTGGATTTATGGGATTTCTGCACATTGGATAATTTAAACGGATTCAATACATAGGGATATATTCTGACGTGGACAATTGGAAATCACGAACAGCGAGCATATCACCGTCACCACACGCCGTATTTGTTGGCAGCAATCTGGACGACACCGGTGAGTTAGTTCCAATTACATATTGCCCTTGGTGATAGACCCGCACGCTCCTAAGGCGGCTGCATGAAAGCACGGTGATTCGCGGTGGATCATAGCGATCATCCAGGCGTACAAAGCGAGCATTAATCTCAGCTATTTAGCTGCCATGTACAAAGAGAAAGTGAGATAATTAAGAAAAAAAAGCAATAGTGTATAATTCGGGTTAGAATTACCATAAATGTCAAGCAGGAGATGAGCCAAATCAAGGCGACGTCGGTAGCGACATATAAGTATCTATGAAAAGTGAACAAAAAAATTTAAATTCAGTAAATACATTCGTCTCTTAACAAAAAAGGCACGCATTACACTGCCACTATACCTGAACTCCCCTTTTGAGCTCTTGAGGCAGGGTTAAGGTAGTTGTAATACATATACATACATACTAATAAACCTCCCGCGCCGATCCTTGTTTAAAAGGCCACCTTGACTGCAGGTTTATCGCCTCCATTAAGAATGTGTACACCTTAAGTAGGATAGAAAATATAATTATTAAAAATAAGAAATAAATAATGAAATTGAAATTGAAATGAGAAAACAAAATATGATGTCTGAGTAGGTCCTAGTGGGGAGAGAGAGAACGCGATGACCGCCATGGGATGAAGCATCTAAGTTGATGGCCAGTAGAGGGAGACATGCGAAGAATGTCTCAGGTAGGGCGGGTGCGTCGGATTCCGGGCCGGAGTCCAGAATGGCCATGGATCCGTCAATGTCAATGTTTCCATTTTTTTTATTTTCAGCCGTTGTGTAACAAACAATTTATTTGTCTATCCTCGTATTCTGCTGTAGTTTGTTTTGTTTTTCTGATTTTCGCACAGCTGTTTAGACCCTGTACTTTAAAAAAGTACAAAAGGGTCTATTAAGTTTGTGCAAATGGCATTTGTGTGTAACAGGCAGAAGGAGGCGTGGCAGACCCCACAAAGTATATATATTCTTGATCAGGACGACGAGCTGAGTCGATCTAGCCATGTCCGTCTGTCCGTCTGTCTGTCTGTCTGTCTGTCTGTCTGTCTGTCTGTCTGTCTGTCTGTCTGTCTGTCTGTCCGTCTGTCTGTATGAACACCGAGATCTCAGAAACTATAAGAGCTAGAGACGTAATTTTTTTTTGTTTGGTTCGTGTATTACATAGGCAGGCCAAGTTTATGTTTTTAATTTGATATCTCATCCCCCTTCCCCTCAAATTTACAAAAATGTTCTTAGTATATACAGTTTTAGAGTCACTGGATTTTTCATTTTTTGCTGGATTAAAGTTTTAGATGCTTTGCATGTTTGGTGCGAGTTGCGGCCCAATCGGATAATAAACACCCGAGATATTTAACAAACAATTTTCAGTACTAGGCATTTGGCTTGGGGAGGGGGGAAGCCACAGCGTACGCGGCCACTAGGGCGTATGCGTGATTTTTGATTGTGAGTTTGAATTTCTGTATGAGTATTGGTTATTGTTTGTATTTTAGTATATATTTGTATGTATAAGTATATGTGTGTGTGTATACATACATATGATATATGCATGTGTATGTGTATGTGTGTGTGAGTATGTACATATATGCTGCTGCTATTATCGACTCCCAGGGCAAATCAAAGTACAGGGTCACCTACTGTCGGTTGCGTCCGACTGTAGCTTTCCGAGTTTTTTTTTTTGTTGTTGTTGTGTTAGTGAAGGAAGATAATGTATATCGATAGTTTCTGTTGATCGATTGATGTTCATTGTGCGAACTAGGGGCCAGGGTCGGACAACACCCAAAGAGATTCCGATGAGCAGCCGGCCAGCCCACAGAGTAACAACTAGTTCTGTAACAAGTTATAATACTTTTTTTTGTATTTTTGTAACAATAATGATTTTTATATATGTATTGCCATTGTAAGAAAAAAAAAGTAGGGAAAGCGACAGTCGGACGCAAAGCTACAGTCGGACGCAACCGACAGTAGGTGACCCTGTACTTTGATTTGCCCTGGGAGTCCATAATAGTCCGTAGAGTCCATAATAGCAGCAGCATATATGTACATACTCACATACACATACACATGCACTTATACACACACACATACACTTATTCATACAAATATACACTAAAATACAAACAATCAGCAATACTCATACAGAAATTCAAACTCACAATAAAAAATTACGCATACGCCCTAGTAGCCGCGTACAGTGTGGCTTCTCCCCTCCCCTACCCAAATGCCTAGTACTGAAAATTGTTTGTCAAATATCTCCGGTGTTTCTTATCCGATTGGGCTGCAACTTGCACCAAACATGCAAAGCATCTAAAGCTTTAATCCTGCGAATGAATGAATCCAGTGACTCTAAAACTGTATATACTAAGAACATTTTTGTAAATTTGAGGGGGAGGGGGATGACTTTTCAAACATTTGAAACAAACTTGACCTGCTTATGTAATACACAAACCTAACAAAAAAAAAATGAAGTCTCTAGCTCTA